>SZYD01002805.1:0-67537 GCA_009363875.1 Mikania micrantha | reverse complement strand
GCATGTGTGAATGATATTGGGCTTGGACATCCTTGAGTGGGGCCGCAGTAAAGGATTTTATCCCACTCTGCCGAAGCATAAGTCCCACACCAGCGAACCTTAATGGTTCTAAAGGTTCGGCCGTTAGTTGATGTGCATGGTTCGGCAGTCTCAATTAATTCGACGGTTTCTAAAAGGTTCGGCTAAGATATGCAGGTTCGGTGCTGGTGATTTACGTGCATATGGTTCATCTAGTATGGAACAAGGTTCGGGACTAAGGGGTTCGGCTACATGAACTAGGTTCGGTGAGTAATTAGGTTCGTGACACATGGTGGGGTTCGGCCGGTATACTAAGGTTCGGCCGTCCATGCATAAGCCATAGGTTCGGTAGGTATGCAGCCAAGGGTTCGCAGCTCAGCCCACCCAGGTTCGCTGGCCATAGGTTCGCTCATGTAAAGACTCCGGCCTGTGTGAGGTTCGCTGTATGCTAGGGTTCGGCCCATGTGTTCCACGAACCCTAGGTTCGGCTGATGATACTTCGACCGGCTCCAAACCTACGAACCTGTTCCTCATCCCCTTCCTTTGAATTGAAATAACGTGGTTCCTTGATTGGTGTTGTGCGAAAATGATGTTTCAACAGAAATGGGATTCGAAGGGCATGGCTTGGGTCCGGTTATGTGTGTGAGTCGGATGAAAAGAGTACCAAACCCTAAATTTTCGTAACTTCAAAGCCAAATACCTCGAGATTTCGTGGATAAATCTTCAGATCTGCTGTACTTTCAAGTGAAGGATGATTGTAGCTTCGATTTGGCACCAAGATCTTGCAAAATAGTTGAGTTTTGAGTGATTTATGGTAAAGAGAAGTTAGAGAGAGAGAGGATGGCCGGAATTGAATGTAGAGAGAGAGTGGGAATGTGTGAAATGAAGGAGAAGGCTTCATTTAGCCTTTAAATACCTCGAGGGTATTCGGGTTCGTTTCGGTTGCTCGGTTCGCGTTTCCGGAATTTTACGCGTAATTTATATGTAACAAATAAAAGAAGTTAATTTATTAATTTTTGATGAGTTTCAAAATTGTAAAATGTTATTTATTTTATTTTATTAAATTAAAGTCGTTCGTGTCGTGTTTCGTTTTGTTTCGTCAGATCACGTCCATCCACCGCGTATTCTTTCGAATGTCATTCGAACGAACACGACAATGGTTTTGCTTTCCGACTTTTGTTTTCTACTTTCAGTCATCATTTCAGAACGTTAAATTCACCAGATATGTTTGTGTGAATCGTCACCCACGCAAACACAATGTCAGTTCATTATTCTGAAACGATACTGCGACATTGTTTTTAAATTGTATTTCCTCACTGTCGGACTCAACTAAACATCCTGTTTTCACATTGTTTTCACATTGAATTGTCGGCCATCTGATTCCTGTTATCTATGGATATCAGATCGCAACCAATTTGTTATTGTTATTCGCTTGAACACTGTTGTTTCTCATGATCTGTTGTGTTAACTGTACTTAGGTTTTCACTTAAATACACACAACTAATGTTTATAATGATTGTTGTACTTACAGTATTTAAGTTTACACGAAAATACGTACAACTGTTTCTTGTATTTTGAATTCTGTTAATACAAGCACTGTTCACAAACATGTATTTACACATAGTTACTATTGAAAGTACACATACAGTACGGACTTGCCGGCCGGTCAGGTACTAGTTGTCACAAGTTTGTCACTTGTTATTTTTCACGATTGAAATGTTTCTGAATCCACGTAAATATATTTATAATATTTATATCGTCAAATTCACTTTTTATGTAGCATTTACTCCCTCTAGATTCATTGATTGTTCCTAAGCTTCTCTTCTTTCCCATGGTGTCTCTCGGCTATATATTTAACATAGGATTGCCTTTTGGTTGAATAGTGTCTGATTATAATCTTGTTCAATCCAACGGTTAGATTGTCAGGAATCTTTCTTTCTTTGAGACTGCGTTTCACAACATTTAATTTCGATCTATAGACTTTGAGACCTAAAATCACATATCTACAAAATTCCGATTGCAATTTCCTCAGGTAAAATTATCGAAATGCAAGTTTAGAAGAACATATCCAAAAATAAGCGCATTCCAACGATTAGATCGACGAGGATCAACCGTTCTTCGGGATTGGATCAACAAAAACGAAAACCCAGTTTTTAGTTAAATGTTTGAGTCACGTTTTTTTACCACAAAGATGACTTTAAGAGATGATTTAATAGAAACTGAGCTTACCATGATGTTCATAGCATCGAGAAAATGGTTGGAAGGAAGAAATCCGAGTTCAACCGTTGTCGGACCGCCGTGGCTGGCCAGATTCCGGCCTTGTCTCTGAAAGAATGAAGAAAACTAGGGGTCTCCTAGTATATATAGTACGGTTCATTAATGCGTTTAAATCACGTAACGAACCCGTCTCAATCGTGTACTTCTTGATAAATTATTATTTATCGAAAATAATAATCAAAGGAGTCATAAATATTCTTCGAACTTTTATTTTGTCAGATATAATATATCTGGTAAATAAATTATTCATTACGCGTTAAGTTGCATATTTAACTTGTTTAAATGTTTTATCGTTTATGCATGTCAAATGTCATACATATCTTTTAAATATTATTAATATTCATAAATGAATATTTATTAATACATTTACCTCAGTTTGCGCATCAGCACGTTTAAACCATTTACACTAAACACACATTTATCGTTTTTGCATACATACTTCGCGTTTAACTATATAAATAGTAATTTTGATCATATATTACTATTCTATTGTCAAGAATACCTATCATATATTACTCTTCTATGATATATTACTATTATATTGACATGTTAATCAGTAAGTTGTTCGTATTCTTTTACAACCACTAATAAATTACCTAACGACTTATTAAACAAAGTTTGTTAATTTATTTAGGCACAAGTTTCATAGAATGGACCTTATCTTGTCCTGAACCTTGTTAGACCTTACCAAGCATGATTATTCATTTATCTGAGCAAGGAATTAGTTATCGAATTGTTGCGGCTATGACATATTAAGTCTCATTTTTTTCTTCAACATCTTTCATGTCAATTGGTGGTTGTGTTTCTCCATTTCAATGTGAACTTTATTTTATGTAATTGCTTCTCGTATTCTTTTTGAACTGTATGAAAATACTCTTAGACTTCTGTTGTTTTTCATGATGTTGAACTATATATACTTTTAAGTATAATCACTTCTATATCCACTCCCATCACATCCTTGTACAAGTCATATGTCTCACTCTTTAAGGCACTAAATTTTTCCATTGCATCAACCTCTTTCTCAAATTCTTGAAATTTGAGATTGATAACTATATTTTTATATAAATAATGTTAGTTAATATATTTTAGATTCACATTAAAAAAATAAAGAAGCAACCTTACTTTCTATTTCTTGATTCACACAGTCAAAGTGTTCTTGGCCTTTTTTTTGACATAGTTAACTAATGTAAAGTCAATAAAATCTTCATCATCTTTCAACTTGAAATTAATCTACTCTGCATACTGTTGATGACCTGTAGAAGCAGGTTTATGTAAATATATTTATTTTATAAATTTTTATTAAATTTAAACTTACCATTTACACACTCGTTAATATAGTCTTCACCAAACACAGTATAATTTGTCTTGAAGCTCAAACATATTTAAAGGTAGTAGCTTAGACATCTTCTTAGCTCTACATGATTTTGAAAGTGTTAGGTGGTGTTTGTTTTTTCAGAGGTAAAACGTCTGCGGTCTGCGGACCACATCTGCAGACCTCTTTTGCAGAAGAGGTGGACCAAACCTCTGCAAGTAGGTCTTTTTGAGGTGTTTGTTTTCTAAACTTTATCAAGCTCTTCTCTTCCCCAACCCACGGTCTGCACCAACCCACCCCTTCCCGTCGATCATCATCTTCCCCAACCCACCGTCTGCACCAACCCACCCCCTTCCCGTCGATCATCCTCTTCCCCAACCCACCGTCTGCACCAACCATCACCTCGAACCCCTGCAGTCTCGAACCCACGCAGACCAAACCCTAGATTACGAACCCACGCAGACCAAAACCTAGACTGCGACGGCGGTGGAGCAGGGCGGTGGTGGACGAACCGTCAGCCTCGATTCCAACCTAGGGTTCGTTTTCGTCAGCCTCGAACCCACGCAGACCAAACCCTAGGGTTCGATCGAACGACCTAGAGGTGGAGCAAACTCACGATCGCGACCTAGAGGGCTCGTTTTCGTCGCCCCCATCTCCGATCGAACGACGGCGGTGGCTTGGGAGCGGCTGTGGAGAGACGGACGGCTGGCGGACGGTGGGGGGAGGCGGCTGTGGAGGAGACCGACGGTGGGGGAGTCGGATGTGGAGGAGACCGACCAAAGGTGAAGAGATGAAGTGAGAAGATGTTAGAAGAGCTCAAAAAGAGCTTGGTCCAGGTCTGCGCCAAGAAGAGGCCGCGCAGACGTTTTTTTAATGAAATGTCTGCGAGAAAACAAACGGTCTGCGAACCTCTAACCTCTTCCCGCGTCTGCGTGGCGCATACATAAGAGGTTAAAAGAGGTTAGAAGATGTTTTTTAAAAAAAACAAACACCCCCTTAGGTGGTGTTTGTTTTCTTCAAAAATGTCTGCAGGACCTCTTATCTCTGCGCCGCGCAGACGCGGGCAGAGGTTGGGGCTCTACAGCTCGTTTGTTTTTCAGAAGACATTTCATTAAAAAATGTCTTCCTGGCCTCTTCTTCACGCAGACATGGACCAAACTCTTCTCGGGGAAGACATTTACCTCTTCTTCACGCAGACATACACCTCCTCAATCCCTCCCCCCGTTTTCTCCACAGCCGTGAACCAAACTCCTCCACCGCCGCTCGTGACTCCCTCCACCGCCGACCGCCGCTTGTCACTCCCTCCACCACCGACCGCCGATCGCGACTACCTCCACCACCGATCGTGATTCCGCCTCAAGCAACCTCCGATCGCGACTCCCTCCACTGCCGATCGTGATTCCGCCTCAAGCAACCTCCGATCGCGATTCCCTCCACCGCCGATCACAACCCCTGGTTCAATCGTCGTTGTCGCTCCGGTCGTCGCACCTGGTTCGAACCCTAGTCGCGAACCCTAGTCGCGGTCTCCTCTTCCACCGTCGCGGTTCTTCCCATCGGCGAACCCTAGTCGCGAACCCTGGTTCGATCGAAACCCTAGAACGATCGAAACCCTGGTTTGATGATGAGGACGGTGGTGGCTCAACGGTAGATGGAGGAGGACGGTCGGAGATGAAGACAATGGTGGACGGTGGTGGCTCAATGGTCGACGGTGGGGTTGAAGACAGTGGGGTTGGGGACGGTGGGTTGGGAAGAGTTTGAAGAGGTTTTTAAAAAACAAACACCCTCAAAAACTCTTCTTGCAGGAGTTTGGTCCACCTCTTCTGCAAAAGAGGTTTGCAGACATGGTCCGCAGACCGCAGACGTTTTACCTCTAAAAAAACAAACACCACCTTAGTGTTTTCAAATAAATTCTTAAAGTTTTCAATCAAATGAAAATCAAAGAAGGTTTTTTATTTAGACCGTCCATAGTGCATCCCCCGCTGGCCCGACGGGGTTGCTTTTTTTGGCTGCACCCAGCGGGCACATTGTCCCGTAGCCTCGGCGGGGTTAATTTTTGGACCCCAACGGCCCCCGCTCCCCATTGAAGCTCCTCTCACACCCCGTTGAAGCTCCTCTCTCACATTTTCAGTGGGGTGACCACTATGGGGTTTTAAGGTTCTTAGTGGGATGATGACGTGATAGAAAATTTCAGTAGGGTGGGATTTGAGTGGGGTGAGTACTAAGGATGGTTTTATAAATAAAAAACAGACGTAAAACTTATTAAACCAAATCCCAATTCACAAAACATCAACAATGCAATACAATTTCTAGTAATACGAATTTAAAATTTCTTTACTGACTAATGTTCCATCTACAATACATAGACAGTGAGACTTATAAGCAAAAAAAAAAGGATTTTCAAGAAATTCAAATTTGTTTAAGAAGATGAATTAAAAGAGGCTTTTCATGAAAACAATGGTAAAACAGCCTATGTTCGTGTTCGTTCATTTAAATTTATCTGAATACGAACACATACGAACACAAACACATTAACGAAAACATGAATTTTGTGTTCGTGTTCGTTTATTAAGAAAATGATATGTTCGTGTTCGTTCATTAATAAATTAAACGAACAGTTCATGAACATAAATGAAAACATACGAACCATAATAAACGAACAAATATAAATGAACATTATTTAACACTATTGAACAATCATAAACGAACATAAACACTATTGAACAAACATAAACGAACACAATTGAAAAAACATAAACGAACACAAACGACAAGTCTCTTAAATGTAAACATATATCATTCATAAACCGAACATAAACTAATGAACATATACGAACACAAATAAATGAACACAACCAAACAGTTCATAAACATAAATAAAGTGTTCATGTTCGTTCATTTAATTAAACAAACACAAAATTTATGTTAATGTTCCATCATTTATTAAATAAACGAAAATAAACGAACTTGCCGCCGAACAGTTCATGAACTGTTCGGTTCGTTTACATGCTTAAATATAACTTTCACCTCTGATGAGCTGCAAATCTTACAAGAAAGCAAGAAGAGATGTAGATTGGAGACGTAGTATGCTAATTTCTCTAAGGTGCTGTTTGTTTTTTGGCAAAAGGTCTGCAGGACCTCTTATGTCTGCGCGAGGCAGACGCGGGCAGAGCTTTGAGAGATACAGATTGTTTGTTTTCCAGCAGACGTTTCACTAAAAAAGGTCTGCATGACCTCTTCCTCGCGCAGACCTAGACCAAGCTCTTTTGAGCTCTTCCATCCTCTTCTTCACTGTTCTTCAAGCCGTCTGCCACCACCGCTGCATGCCCCACCGCCGTTGCCCTCCACCGCCGCATGCCCCACCGCCGTTTACGACCACAGCCGCGCCTCCCACCGCCGTCGCCCACACCGCCGTTTCCCTCCATAGTCGCGATTTGGGAACGAACGCGATCGTCGATTTGGGAATGAACGAACGCGATTCGTCGATTTGGGAACGAACGGCGTTGGGATTCGTCGATCATCGGGAACGAACGCGATCGTCGTCGGCGTTGTCGCGTTGAGCACGTCGTCGTCATCGTCGTCGGCGATTTGCACGTCGTCGTCGTGATGCCTCCTCTGGTCGTCGAGGGTTCGCCCCTCCGCTCGTGACGCGTCCTCCGGTCGTCCGGTCGTGGGGAAGAGGATGACGGTGGGGAAGAGGGGAAGAGGATACGGTCGTGGGGACTGGGGAGAGGAAAAGAGGTTTTGAAAACCTTTTAAAAAACAAACCCACTTCTTGCAGATGTTTGGTCCACCTCTTCTTCTACAGATGTTTGCAGATGTGGTCCGCAGACTGCAGACATTTTACCTCTTAAAAAACAAACAGCACCTAAGAAAAGAGGTAACAAGTGCATGGACAAAAATAATTCAAATTAAAAGTGAAAAAATGCAATACAATCAAATGTATAAAATCAACAAATCTAACCTTTCAAGTATTGATTAAATCAATACTAATAAGGGCTGTTTTATTTGGACACCCCACTTTTATATTTTTACACCCCTGCGGGCCAATATGGGCCGTACTGGCCATTACGGCCCGGTATTGAGTACAGACAAATATTCCAGAGAATTCCTTGGAATCAGTGAAACATTCTGTGGGACGGGCCGTAATGGCCATTACGGCCGGTCTTGGCCCAAGCTTATTTTTCCAAGCCATTTTGGGTGTCAACCAGTTTTTTTGTATGTTGGTACGGCCCGTACTGGCCATTACGGGCCGTCTTGAGTTAATTTATTTTATTTAAACATAATTTACGTATTTAAATATTTTTTAACAATGTACGTTTAATACGTGAATTATTTGAACGATATGTGTTATTTATTTTATTTAATCATAATTTACGTATTTAAATATTTTTTAACGATATACGTTTAATACGTGAATTATTTGAACGATATGTGTTATTTATTTTATTTAAACTTAATTTACGTATTTAAATTTAATTTTTAACGATATATGTTTATTATGTAAGTTATTTGAACGATACACGGCTATTACGTTAATTAAACGTCATAATATCGTTTTAACTAAATATTTCATTTTCTAGTTTGTTTACGTTAATTAAAATAATTTAAACAATATAAAGTTTTTCGCGCAAATATTAAACAACACAAACAGAAACAATACAAATGTAGAAAGAAACATACGTATATACACTGTACGGTTTTATATACAAGGAAACAAAATACAAAAATACAAAATGAACTACGATCCGGATGGTCCAGCGTGTGATCCGTCGTCTGCGTAGACGCGTGGCTCCGGGAACGGTGGAAGCTGTGTCCCGTCCCGTCGCGCATGCTCTGACGCGACTGTCCACTGGACCAAATCCTCATACCGATCGAGCCGTCGCTCGATGCGTGCCATCCGCTGGCTGTCTCGTCGCACCGGGCGGCAATCTGGTGCAACAACGCCTCGAGTGGCTCGGTCAGGCGCACCGCACTGTAAACGTGCGGTGGATGCTGCGGAGGCTCCTCCTCGCGCGGCGGTGATAGAACCGGCTCCTCCCGAATCGGCTCGGGCTCCGGCATCGGGCCACCGCCCTGCTGCTGGTGGTGGTCTGGCAATACAATGACCTGGGCCAGCTGAAACGGGCGGCCGTCCAGCCCAATAAACCGCAATCCCAGACCCGGGATCTCGGCGGCAAGTTTCATGCTGAGGACCGTCCGCCGATCGAGCTTACGAGGCTTGATCGCCGGCAGATCCTCAAGCATGTCAACCATGCCTCTGCTGCGGGCTAAGTGGGTGATAAAGGCGCCACCCCACAATGTACCGCGCTCATGTCGGTGGTAGAAGGAGGCGTAGTACAACGCAAAACACCGTGCCAGGTTGCACGGCCTGCCAGCAATGAGTGAGTGCAGATAAAACAGATCTGTCGTCGTCACCCACTCCTGGCTCTGACCGCGACCTGAGATGGTCGTCACGATGCAGCGGTGGATGTAACGGATCAGTGGATCTCTGATCGCCGAGGCCCGTACCCGGGGGCCGGTGAAGGGCGTATCTGATACCTGGGACCACCAGGCCCTCATAACTCCCTCCTCCCCCTGCGTGGGGGCCTGTGCGAAGTCGTCACGAACGGTCTCCGGGTCGTAATAGATGCCTAAGTACACGGCGAACCGCTCGATCGACATCTCGAAGTGCTGGCCGCATAAGGAGAACTCGATATCCGGAGTAAGCTCCTCGTCATCCGCCTCCCGAACTGCGGCCTGGTGAGCTTGGTATCTAAATGTGGATAGAAACTCCACAGTGATCAACCGGTAGGTGGGCAGGTCCGCGAGATCGAACAAGCGAGTCCACGGCGTGTCCTCGCCGAGGATGGCTCTCGCACGAACCGCCTCCCCGGCATCAGCCATAAGACCCCAATCTATACAACGGGGCGTCGACACACTCATCCGAAGTATCCGACGACACCTCATAAACATCGTTGAATGCTCCTCGAACTGGAGCCACGCGTGGTGCGATAGCGCAAGCGACTCGGGATCTAACGGCGGCCCCTGCTGGGCGACCTGCTCCTGCTGTAGCATCTCGGCGTCCATCTCAGTAATAAATGTATAAGCTGAAAAAACCGAAAAACGAATAAACGTTAAAAAAAAATTTCTGGTCAAGACGGCCCGTAATGGGCATGACGGCCCGTCTTGGCCATACCAGGCCAAAACTAGGCTAGTATGGCCAAGACGGCCCGTAATGGGCATGACGGCCCGTCTTGGCCATACCAGGCCAAAACTAGGCTGGTATGGCCAAGACGGCCCGTAATGGGCATGACGGCCCGTCTTGGCCATACCAGGCCAAAGGTCACCTTCTTCATTTGTTGAACAAGACGGCCCGTAATGGGCATGACGGCCCGTCTTATTGTTAACTGATTCAAATTTTGAATGGCCAAGACGGGCCGTAATGGCCAAAACGGCCCGTCTTGTTCATTTTTCGAAAAGTTAAAAACGCCCTAAACAGGTCCTATTTCGATCAAAAACCTAATCTAAACACATATTCATGATCTACGGGCGAAAATACATACCTGGTATCGAAAACTTGAAGCACCAAGACGGGGTGTATAGGCCAAGACGAGAGGAAATGTGGGTGTATGTGTGTGGTAAAGTAAAAAATGAAAAGTAAAAATGGATATTAATCTAGAACAGTACGGGCCGTACTGGCCATTACGGGCCGTACTGTTCTAATTTTTTTTTTAATTCAAAAAAAATTCACTTTTATTATATTTCATTAAAGAATTTGTTTATTACATTTAAACGTCTATGTAGTCGATCAACTTATTTTCATCTAAAAATCTTTGGTATTCTTGCAGCCTGTCATGATATACGAACTCCCAGTCGGATGCGGCATCATTTCGGTAACGTTTCCAGATAGGATTTACCGTTGGCATTGGATAACATCCTTGTAAGGTAACATTAACGAAATGTTGGCCAAGATGAATTACTGATACGACGTTATGTCGCGGCAAACTATTAGCAGATGTCCACAAAGGAAAAATGGTTTGAGGACCTCCTCTGCTGAAAAGTTGAACGATTACGCCAAATCTTTGAGCGATTACTAAACCTGTGTGAGGCATAAACATCCAATGTTCGGCGGGAGCAGATTTAATCTGTTGCCAATTTATTGTGTTGCGTAGTACATCATAAGAATCTGGGTCGTAGGAGTTAAACACATATCTGTACATATCTGCGTTGAAATCCAATTCATGCAAGAGTTGTTGTCGAATAAATGCCCAATGACTTTCATCGAATCCTAAGCCCACGGCTACAGAACGAAAACCACAGTTACCATCTGGCAGGACATCTTGTATGTTTATCATGTAAGGTTGAATGAGAGGAAGGATGTGATGACCGAAGCGATAAACATTGTTTAATACTTCTGGTTTCATGTTACGTGGAAAACGAAATTCGTTTTGACTTATCGAGTCCGATGGTGGCATTGCTTTTGATACCGATGTGGAACGGCTGCGCCGAAATACGGGTTTCTGACTTATCTCGGTCACAGCTGTAAACGAACTATGCCTCGAAGGTTCAAATGTACTTTCTTGAGACGCTAAATTATCTTTAACAACGTCTTCCTCTTGCTCTTTTTGTTTCTGTGCCTTTAAAGTTGGACGACCACGTGTATCTTTTTGAACCGAAGGCGCCTTTTTGTCGCTTTTGTTTGGAAATACCTGTGCCAAGACCTTCTTTATTAGACTCTTTTTTATTTCAGAAGGTTTGGAATTTATTTCTTCTGTAACCAAACCCATTTGTCCTATAACATCTATTTCTTCTTCTTCTAACAGTGTTGGGTTAGCTGTGTTAAGTTTTGTCCAAAAAATATCTATATCTGAGAGTGGTAACTTTTTATCTGCATAATTTATAATTAGAATTAATATAGCAGTAACTACGTGCGAAACATCTAAGATTTACATTTAATATTACGAACCTGTGTTGTAATATTTTGATATATTACAAGCGCACGGCAACCCACAACTCGTCCAAAGCTGGTGGCCACACGTCATATTTTTGTCACGCATGACTCTTATTTTGTCTTTTTCCTCGACCAACAAATCAAGAGCTTTATGGGACACCTTTCCTCGAAGGTTATCAAATATTGGTAGTTTATGATGACCCATAGTTTTAATCAAGCTCGTTTCAAAATCGTGTTTCATTTTTACCTCCTGTGCTTGCACGATTTCATTTACGAAACCTACAAGCGAGGCAAGCGTGCTGTTTGGTGATCTGAGGAATCGTTTTAGGTTCGAGTGTTGACTTTCCACCCGGTTTGTTGTACGTTGACCAAAGTTGCGCGTTCTATTGGTCCATGCTGTTACAAACATATCTCTGTAACTGTTTAACCAGGTGTGCGTCTGATACTCCAGAACCCCTGAAATGAAACAAAAAACCAATGATGATATGATGATAATAATTATGGTATATGATGCTTACTTTTTTTGTCGTCTTTGATAAGTCTTTCGTACAGACGGTTGTAGTTGTAGTCGTATAACTCTGTTGTCGGAGAGTTACACAAATTCGCCCATCGACCTTTGAATTTCTTCCAGTCTGCGTCAGAAAAGCTTGCCTTGCAGTGTTTGGCAATATTTTCGTCTATGTGCCATCTGCAGAGATATTTTGCAGCTTCTGGAAACACTTTACGGCACGCATTCATAACAGCAAGGTCTCGATCTGTTATGATCACACGTGGCTCCATACACTTATTCAACATACTCTTAGCCATTTCCAAGACCCAGACGTAGTTCTCCTCACGCTCTTTGCTTACGAACGCGTGAGCAATACTAAACGTCTTGTGTGTGGAAGTCACGCCAACAATTTGAATAAATGGAAGCCTGTACTGGTTCGTTTTGTACGTTGCGTCCATCATCAGTACGTGCGAAAATGCACGCCACCAACAATACGATTTTGGATGACAAAAGAAAATGTCTTCCACGACGTTTGTTTCAGGATCCTCACGGGTATAGTAAACGTACCGCTGACTGTGAAGCACGTTTTCCAGGACCTGCATCGGAGTATCACCGAATTTCTTCTTGTTTTTTAGTTTCTGCTGTAAATTGTATACATCCCTAGGGATGGATACATTTGCAGGGTTATGTTTCTTTATGCTCGAAAGTATGTTACGAGGATCCATGTGTCGCTCGGTCAGATTCTCAACCAGATCTTCTTCCTCCTGCGTGAATCTTCTAACATATGGATGACCCTCTAGATTCTGAGCAGGTTCGTGATTGTGATTGTCGTTAATCACCTGTAATTTCCAGGATTCACGAACTTCGTTGTATAACCCTACCAGTTGAAACGGACAACCGATTTTCTTGCTGCCTGACCGTCTAAGGATTGCGATGCTATTGTGCTCGCCACCACGGTCACACATGAGCCAAACTTTGATTACACTGCCTGTTGTCTTTGATTTCTTCGTTCTTCTTTTGACTACAATGTAACCATTGTCTACTGCTCTACTTTTCACCCATCCTTCCAGCGCTTCCTCAGTCATAAACTCCTGACATATAAAAACAATAATAAATACCTTAAATGGATAGCGATAATATACAATTATTAACATTTATGTTTCATTTAAGTTACCTCTTTGGTTTCCCAGTTAACGTTTGAAGCCCCCGGCTTTTCTTTATAACCCTCCTCCGTGTAACTTTGTTTACAGTCATCATACACGAACCCATACGATGCTTGACTGTCAAAACCGACATCAGCGTTAGGTTCAGCATTCAGATCTATCGTGCCGTATGAATACTCGACAGGAGGCTCTTCGTTCAAATCTGGCACGGAATAGTTGAAAAAACTCCCGTCCCAAAACGACATCGTTACAGATATGAATTATCGTGAAATATATTTGAATTTTTAAGTTACGTGTTCGTTATGCTTATATACCAATTTGAAAATGTTCAAGACGGCCCGTAATGGCCTTTACGGCCCGTACTGGGTCAAATCAGTGTCCTTTTGTTAGAATTGAAAAAGCAAGACTGGCCGTACTGGCCAGTACGGGCCGTCTTGCTGTCAAATCATTGTACTAGGTTGCAGGGAATGTCTGTACGATGAATGAGACGGGCCGTTCTGGCCATTACGGCCCGTCTTGCTCCCAATCATTGGCACAGGTTGTCAGGAGCGAATGTTTGACCGAGGCCTGAAACGGGCCGTAATGGCCATTACGGGCCGTCTCAGGGGTGTATTTTTAAAAAAAGTGGGTGTGAGAATAACAACACCCTACTAATAATCATCAGCTTTTGTATATAAATGATACTTAGAATAAAAGAGTTTTCAAGAAATGAATCAAAGGAAAATCAAAGAAGAGGAAAGCTATCTTTGAACAAGAAACTATTCTATAGGGTTGACATAACGGGTCACGTTAACACACGGAACATAAAATGGATAGACACTAACACGACATGAAAAATTATTGTATATGTTTTTTCAAATACGAACACGACCTGTTTAAAACAGGTAAACACGAAATGACCTGTGGAACGTTAACACTATAAATAATTTATTAAAGAGCCTGTTAATTAACTCGTTAAGAAACTAGGGTTAGAGAATTAAAAACTTTAAAGTAATCTGTAACCCATCTATTTTATTATATTATTTATTTTTAAATTTTAAACTATAAACATGTTTTAACGTGTCTTAATAGGTTAACGAGTTTTTACCTATTTATACACGAAAATAAAAAGGTCTTAACTTGTCAACCTGCTATAAACATGAAACATGTTAAGAGTAAACACAAAACATGTTTAAGTCGTTTCATGTCATGTTAACATGTTCGTGTCTGAAATTGTTGGCCCTACTATATATACATGGTTATGCATTATACGATGCCTTGGAGCTAGAGATGTCTTCGGTATGGTTTAGGTGGTTTACAAAAAATTTTGAACCAAACCACTAACTGCGGTAACAAAAAATGACAAACCAAACCGACCACGTAAGTTGGGTAAACCAAACCAACCGGTATTAACAATTTCACAGTTTGGTTTTTACGGTTTCACGGTCTTATAAAAATAATAGAGAACGAATAATATAATGATGCAAAAGACCATAATACATTTAAAATTCACATTTTTAAAGTTGAAAACCATAATCCAAAAGCCAATCATTATCAAAATAAATAAATAGTCTAAAAAGAATGATGATATGTTAGATAAAGTCATGATCTACTACAATGGTCTATAATAAACTTCAAAATCATATTCTATTTCGAATGCTCCTGTTCTTCATAGCTTTCGAACTCCGTTTCATGCTTGTGTTGTCATTTAACGTGATCCGTACAAATAATCACACACTCATGCAGACACACACACACACATACACACACTACACGCACGATTGGTACGGTTTATACATTTAGCAAAAATGCAAACCGTAAACCACACCGAACAATTTGGTTTTTATAATACTCAAACCATAAATCGAATCCTTAAGTTTTAAAACCGACCAATTTTCTTTGGTTCGGTCTGATTTAAATGGTTCGGTTGGTTTATGAACACCCGTACTTGAAGCCATTTATGATGGGGTGTGATCAAGGGTTTTATGAGCAAGAACCAATTCACCACTTTAGAAGGTGAAGCCCACATTGTAGCCCATGTCTGCACTAACGGTAGGGCCGTAGGGGCATGGTGCGGGGTTTAATCGAAAAGCCCTGCCGCAAAACACATGTAACTTTACTTGTTTAGTGCTTATTTACCAACATGATTTCCAATTGAGCCACATTTTATTAATACCAATAAATAAAAGTATAAAACAATTCTTATGGACAAAAAACCTAGATAACCCATTCCTAGCTCTCAAACCCATTATTGAGGAACACCCTACTTTATGTAAAAGCAAAGATGGACAAACCCTTTTCTTTGGAACCAAACGGTTTCGATTCCGGTCAACAAAGTCAATAAACGGTTCCGATTTTTGACTGGTTTCAACCGATTTTTGGCCGGTTTTTGTTCAGGTTTTGGCCGATTCCGGTTTGGATTTTGCCGAGAAATGGTTTTTCCAGCTTCGATCCAGTTGATCGGTTCCAATTTTGAAAATATGGAACCGCTTGTACCTACCGTGAATATATGACCGGTTTCGATTCCGGTTTTTTTCCCCACCACTATGGAAAAGCATCAAATCACCAACGATAAGATGAATCTTCTTGGGTCAGTCAGCTTGGTCCCGGCCCAAAAATGGTGTAAACACATTTTCCAGCTTAGCATTCATAACGAACAACCAACTAACCCTTTAATAACTTGTACATTATGCATTACGAGTTGTAAATTCCTTGGTAACTGACATCAATAACATCACCATTTTCATAAAATCTTTCAGAAATACAGATCGGAATTGGCGCCCCTTTTCTCCTGCACTGTTGATCCCAATTTCTCTCTCTCTAACTTTCTCTCTCTAGATTTATCGCCATGTCTTTGCGAAGAAGAACTCTGCTCAAGGTCATCGTCCTCGGCGACAGTGGGTACGTTTGTTGAATGTTCGATTTAGGGTTTCGATTTGAAGTTCAATTTCGTTTTCATGATTTGACTTTTAATGTTCTTGATGTGATTTGTTTTCAGAGTTGGTAAGACGTCGTTGATGAATCAGTATCCTACTAATTTTGTTCGTGTAATTTCTTTTGATTGTTTGTAAAGTTGAGTATCTGAATCTGCTGATCTAGGTTTACTTTTACGGAATTGATTCCGAGCTACCTTTTGTTGTTTAGATCATGTTGAATTTATCGCTTTATTCTGAATCCGCTCATGTAATTTAGCGTGTGAATTCACACACACTGAGACTCACAAATCTGTATATTGTTTCCTGTTCGTTTTTACTTTTTAATCTGAGTCCTCCTGATAATCTGACATCAAAATATTGTTGAACTCGGACGCATGCTTTTCAGAACCAATTATCATGTAACCGCGTAATGTATTACACTTAAAACAAAAGTTATGTGTTTAATGTGGTTTTTGCAAATATATTATTAGTTTTGGTAAATTTGATATCATATACTTGCATCTGTTGGTTGGTGTGATCTATTAACTGCTTTTAAGGTATGTACATAAGAAATTTAGTCAGCAATATAAAGCTACAATTGGAGCTGATTTTGTCACCAAAGAATTGCAAATTGATGACAGATGTGTCACTTTACAAGTGAGTTTTTCTGGTTATTTTGTGATTTATGTTGATTCTTTTAGAAGCTTATTTTCTTGACTGATTGTAAAATTTCATTTGCAAGATATGGGACACTGCTGGGCAGGAGAGGTTTCAAAGTCTTGGCGTCGCGTTTTATCGTGGTGCAGATTGTTGTGTTCTTGTGTATGATGTAAATGTGATGCGATCTTTTGACACACTTGACAATTGGCACGAGGAATTTCTCAAGCAGGTATATTTGTAATTTTCGTTAATTTCGTGTAAATGCTGGTTTATTTTTTATTTCTTCTTAAACCTTTCTTAGACTGTTTACCTGGGACTATAAGTTTATATATTATATTTAACTTTCTTCTGCTACAATATGAACATGTTAAGCATCGAGCTTGAAGTCCTAAGTCCTATATGCCAAGGTATTGCATTTGATAATTTTAATTGGTAGCATATTAAGCTTGAAATTACTAGAGAATTCATAATAGATTGGAACTTTTTGGTTTTGCTTTTCAAAGACATATGTAATCTTTGAGTCTCATCTGTGTAAGAATTAGGAACTCCTCTTCCAACGAGTGTTCTATACAAATATCTAGAAATTGAACATATATCTATATTGACTTTGAGTTTTGTCTCAGTTGTAGATAACTAGAGAACCAGATATTAGCAGTTTCCATGCTGATTGTACTCCTGCACAACATGACTTTCTTACTTTTCTTGCTTCCCATGCGTTAGCGTGTTTCTGTTTTATGGCTATATTCTTTATGGTTTATTGATGTATATGTTTCTTTCTTATGTTGGGGGTCTCTTTGAAAGCAAGCACTTTATTCCATTGAGATAGGGGTAAGGTTTGCATTCGTGTCACCCTAAACCCTACTTATAAGTGGGACTTTACTGGATATGTTTGTTAGTTTCTTTCTTTCTTTTGCGTTTATAGTTTTATCACTTTAACACTAAAATCTTTAGACGTATGTTCTTAGTTTTGGTTAGGGGTGTAAATGAGCTAAGCTGTGCCCGAGCTCACTAAGGCTCGAGCTTCGGTTTGTTTTGATATAAGAAAGCTCGAGTTCAGCTCGCAAGTAAATAAATATATACTTTATAGATTAAATATAAACTACATAAATTAAGGCTTGTTTAGACTCGCAAGCCGGCTCGAGCTCAATAGCTAAACAACCATATTAAGGGCTTGGGATCAGGTCATTTTAGGCTTGGCTCGTTCGAGCTTTTTACTGATCCGATCTCGAGTAGCTCACAAGACTTCTTGATTTATTTACATCCCTAGTTTTGATAGGATTACTGAGATAATGTGTGTTTGTGAGACCATAATGGTGGTTTATGCATGTTAAAAATGTCAAAAAATTTATAATTTCATGTGTACTTTGCAGTTGGTTTCGTTCATGCCAATCAAACTTCATCTATATCACTTTGTTAGTCTGAGACATCTCATGTTTGGGTTCTATACTTCTATGTTGTAGATAAACAAACCCATATGCTCTCAGCTCTTTGTGGAAGAATATATTTTAAGACTGTTTTGAATTTAATTTTAAATTTATCAAACTGTTTTCAGGTTAGAAATCAAAATATATATAGCATGCACTTTCTACATTCCATCTATACTGATTCGTTATATTATTTTCAGGCAAACCCACCAGACCACAATAATTTTCCTTTCATATTACTTGGTAATAAGATTGATATCGATGGGGGAAATAGCCGAGTTGTAAGTTTAAATTTAAATTCCATAATCCATATTAAACTTCTAAACTTCTCAATATCTGCAATTTACTGAAATTAATCTGAATTTAGGTTTCCGAGAAGAAGGCAAGGGAATGGTGTGCTGCTAAAGGGAACATACCTTATTTTGAGACATCTGCAAAAGAAGATTATAACGTAGATGCTGCATTCCTGTCTATTGCCAGAACTGCAATGGCGAACGAGCATGAGCAGGATATGTAAGTTCTCATAGAATGTACACTCACACACACACGGAATTAGTGATGCATATGTTATTTTCATTTAATTCAGATTTATCTAGAAAAATCTGGTTGATTTAAGTTGTGTAGGTTGAAAACACTATAGGTTATATGCTTTATGAAGTGGTCAACCTTTTCGAGTTTTGACAAAAGCATAATGACATGAAACTGATGTAAAAACAGTAAGAAAAAACAAATGAGGATTAGTTTATGATTTATTATTGCTGTCTCAGAATATTATATATAAACCCCGATCATGTAGAGTTTAGGTAAAACTTTAGGGTTGAAGTTTGCAGCATCTTAATCATTATAATTATGTGATCGGTGTTAAGGATTTGCCTTATCATTGAACATTGCAAAAACAACGACATGATTTTTTTCTTACTTCAAATTATACCATGCATGCTAATATGCTTTTGCTAGAGGTAATCATGTCCTTAGCTTTTGTCCGAAACTTTAGGGTATCTGGCAAATAGAAATTGGATTCTGCTAAATATCTATTTAAGATTAGTAAATTAGAAATAATGAATTACTGAAGGAACATGTGATAATGAATTAGATAACATATATATGCGTTTGTGCTTAATGATTATGTTATACAGCTACATATGCAAATACCTGTTTAGAACAATGTTTGGTAAAAGGGGGTCAAAATGAATAAGCTTTTAGTATGGTTTGAAATGGGTTGGGCTGACCCACAGTCACTTTTTGTTCCCCCCCTGTTTTTTTTCCCATAACATGATGCTTTAACTATGAATGCAAAACTATATTATATATAACATGAGTTTTAATTTTTTATTTTTGATTAAAATAACATAGGATGTATACATTAAAATAATTATGTGCGAAACTTAACCCAATTCGTTAGTGATGGAAATTCAAACCTCTGCATAGCAGCTTAGCATCTAGTCCTACATCAGTTGCAATGGTAGTTTTGTTAGCAGCCATCAGTGATAATAATTTTTAAACTGTTGAGATTACTGCATATTAACTACTGTGTGAAGTGGACTCTCATTTGAAAAGATGCAGCATTAGTTTGGAATTTTGGGTAGGGACTGTTTGGCAAATAGTCTCTTAATGGATAAGAGATCTGAATAAATTAGCGTTTGTTTTCAGCTTAATCATTAAGAGGCTTACTACCCGATTTAGCCATCTAATAGCCCAATTTCTAACCGATTAAAGGTAACCTCTTAATGGAATCATTAAGAGACTATCAAACAACCCCTAAGATACTGATGGTATCATTTGAAACTATGGTGGGCAAAATGGGCGGATTGGGTTGGGTAACGGGTCAGGATGAGTTTTAAGCAAAATCAATTTGGGTCTAAATAGGTCGTTTTATAAAATTTCAATTTAGTTCAAGTTAAAATGAGTTGTAACAAACAAATAGTTTATTTGAATAATTTTTAATTATTTCCCATCAAATATATTGTTGATCATCCTTACTCGTTTGAATCTATTATATTCACGTAGTTTTTAAGTTACTCATCTTGACCGCATTGTGTTAAGGTGTTACCCATCTATCTGTTCTATGTCATAATGCTATCCATTTCAACCCAAAATACAATAATTGTTTACCCAAATATACTCATTTATCTTTCTATGGGTCAAGATTGCCTGGGTCTATTTGAAACGGGTAAAATTTTTGGTCATTTATATTTGTACCAATTTTGGGTGATGCAACATAATATATAATAGGAGTGGGCTAATAATATAATAGTAAATTGTTTAATCAAGCAGGTAATAAAAAAATAAATAAATAAATAAAAATGAATGAATATGTTGAGTTTTGAACACAGATACTTCCAAGGTGTCCCTGAGGCGGTACCAGAAACAGAGCAACGAGGTGGGTGTGCATGTTAACACTTTCTGCTTGCATGATTGCTGATGTCATCCTTGGGATTTTTACACGTAAGGCTGGCTCTTGTGTCTAATCAATTTTTTTGTGGAAGATTGAATTGTTTTGTAAACTCATTTTAAGGTTTGCTTGCTTGTTTGCTTTTGAATCTACTAAACTTGATGAATTGTTCCATGAAACAATACATATAGCTGACGCATCAACTGTTCGAACAGTCAGAAAATTGAAATCTAAACAGAACCGAATTCAATTTACGAATTCATATTTGGTTTTGAATATCCGAATGTGTTTAAATTTGAACAAAACCTTAATATGATTGAATTTAAGATGACCAAAACTGGTTAAACCATATTTGTAATTGCTTTTTTGCTGACAGATGGTGTCTTTATTTAATGTGTTGTTACTGATTATCAAACAACTACAACCAACTTGAACATTTTGTTTTCATCATACTATGGGAAAACAAGATTGGACCAAAAATATACTTACATGCAAATATATGTACGATATAAAAACTACACACACCATATTATTATAAGATTCAAGTCTCAGTGCACATATAAAATAAAGTTGAGACACCCATAACTAAGATCTTTGTGTGTTTCTCCTTTATCTCATGTTGTATGTATAATAGCATAAAATACAATGCTACTATGCATGTTTGCGGTGTGCGCATATACTCTATATATGTGTCGGTATTCGAGTGACAAGTAAAATTGCACTAATTTTAATGTTATTTTATTTAGTTTTTGTGAAAATAACGTTAAAAGTGTTGGGTTGGTCGGTTAATCAAGCATCATGAGCATGGACGGACCCTCTTAAGGGCGCAAGGGCCCCCGTCCCTCCTCTCCTGGTTTTTCCGTCCAGAATGGTCGATTTTGTAGTATTTTGCCGGAAAATCTTTCGGTTCCCTTCGTTTTCTTTCTAAAAGTCCTTCGCCCCCTTTGTTTTTTTTCCTAAAAATCATTCGGCCTCCTTCGTTTTCTTTCTAAAAATCCTTCGGCCCCCTCCGAGTTTTTTTCAAGCTCCGTCAATGATCATGAGTTGGGGGTCTTATTGTAAGGGGGTCTTATTGTAAGCTGTCTCTTTATTGCTACATGGTAGAGGTAAGATTGTTTTTATCTTATCATTCTCAGACTCTACCTTAACTTTGTTAATGATGAGATATAATGAGTATGTTGATGGTGGTTGTATTCAACACTATATATATATTGTAAGTTTAGCAGGAAATGTTAAAAACTGAAAACAGTGTAGTTACTATATCACAAAGAGTCAAATTATGATTACTATAAACTATAAATCTATAATCTATGGGATATTGGAATGTGAAAATTTTCCTGCAACAAAAATGTATTATAAAGGAAGTATAATCTATCCGGCCATCTCTCTCCGCTTTTCATGACGAGCTATTACTCTCTTGACTGTAATTTAAAGGCTGAATATTGCGGTGGGTGTTTTTATTGGTAAAGATACGGTAGAGAATAGAAAAAAATAATAATTTATTAATTGTTTTAGCAAGGATATTTTGGTCAATCTATAATATTTATTTTTTTTAATGACAAATTGGATCAGTGGAGTCATCGTGCCATTAGCAGTAACACCTGATCATATATACCATCAAGTCACCAGTTTATAAGGAAATTCAATGTTTTGATAAAAACTCAATTGTGAAATTTAAACAGGGGGCCGGGGCCCCCGGGCGTTAAGAAAGGTCCGTCAATGAAACTTAGAACCTTATGGTTTTAAGTCTTATCATATCACCAAGAAGTCGCTGGAGTTATCCTATTACCAGGATGTTGCTGGGATGTAATATTTAATAGAAAATTCTAACAATGTGACAGTAGTATACCACGAAAAATAAGAACGGAAGATAATTGTAATATTTCCCAAGGACAAAAAGTGTGATATACTCTAAATTCAATTATTTATCTTTATTTTCTTTATTTTATATTAACATCTTTTATATTTCATTTATTTTGTTTGTTTCTGTAATATTCAAGTATTATGTTTATTATTTATTTGCGTTATGTTTTTTTAATTACTATATATTGTTGTGTATTTGTTTCTGTCTTAATTAATTCGACCTGTTACGCTTTCAAATGTTTTGACGCTCATTTTTACGAAAGGGTGATGAAAGTGGCGACTGTACTCTTTTATCCACGTTTTGATATCTTGGGATCGAGCCGAAGAGCAATGGTTTATTTTGAGCTTCCTTCTTTTAAAAATGTTTTATTTTCAATGTATTTTACAGTTGCATTTACATCTGTGTCTAAGCAATAGTTTAATATCTAGCTAATTTGTAACCAGTGGTGAAGCTTAAACGTTTTGAAAGGCGGGCATAAATTTACGGAAACCACAATACATGATAATTTTTTGAAGCAGGTGGAGGGAGGCGAAACCAATACTTAAAAAATAATCTTTCAATCAAAAAATCAATACTAAAAAGAGAGGGATGGTCGCCCCCTCCCTGCTGACCGCTTGGCCCACTTCGTCCATGTTTGTAACAATCATTATATTACTTCACTAATTTTCTACTTCCATTAAAATATTGTCCTTGAAATTGAAAATGCTAATTAGAATTCCTAGTGTAATCAGGAAAATCTAAAAAGCTCGTAACTCGGATCTTACGTAGAGCTTGTCAAGCTTGGATGAAGCTCAACTCAAATAAAGCTCGTTTGTAAAGAGTTCGAGCTAAGGTTGGCTCGGATCATGACTCGGCTCATTTGTACAACATCCTAATACACCAAAATATAAAACTACATGGTCAATATTAATAATAACTGTAATTTTGAGTATGCATATGATTTACGGGTATGATGGTGCATAATTTTTGCATATGAGACCAACCGTCATGTGGTTGTGACCAAAGTGTGTGGTTGATACCAACCATAATTTGGTACATATTCACGTCTGTTTACTTCTAAAACCCTAATTCCCAAATACGTTTGGTTGTGACCGTGCAAGAAACTTCTTGCATGAGGACTGTGGTCCAACGTATTTGAGAATTAGGGTTTTAGAAGTAAACATACATGAATATGTGGAATTGAGAATTAAGAATATGATTTAGAAATAAAGGATTGGTGGAGCACGTGAGAATTAAGATCCATTCCGTATTTCTGTCATCTTTTCTTTTAATTTTTTAATTTTTTATTTTTTTAATATAATTACAAAATAACACCAAAATATATTTATTATTGAAAGTAACCATATACTTTTATATTTTAGTACAACATGTTGTACAAGCTAGCCAAGCCACGAGCAGAGCATACAAGCCGAGCAACGGCTCGGGTACAAAACGAGCTGGCTCGGTTTGGCTCAGGTACAAAAGAAGCTGGCTCGGTTCGGCTCGGGTACAAAACGAGCTGGCTCGGTTCAGCTCGGTTACAAATGACCTTTATCCGAGCTTTTTCCGAATGAGCTACGAGCAGAATCCAAACTTCGAGTTTTTTGGACAGCTCTACTTATGCTGTATAATATAGTGATGTAGCATACGATACTAGTAGTCTTTAATGCATGTGAGACCAAATCCCACCCACTGATGGGATCTTGTGAGAGAAGACCAAAAAATTATGGCACTTAACAAAATTTGAACAAGATTCCTCAAGAAAGAAGTTTCATCACAAACAAAGAGTTAACTCATGAGTATCCAAAATATGTACTTATTGGTGCTGTAATTTGGTTAACACAGAATCTATACCGTTCCGAAATTATAATTTATAAAATTTCAATACGAAAACATACCGATTTTCGGGAAGAATAAAGTAATTAAAACGAATCAATGCCGCTTCCGGAAAATATTAGGGATTTTTGATGTGTTGAGTGACTTCAATTTGGAGAAGACAAAGCCTGCTCTTGGGGGTTTTCCATCGATGAGAGTATTCTCGTATATTTCCTTGCATTCTTGCACAACCTGTTTTCGTTTTCAATAAAAACAACTCATTAATTATTAATATTAATATTATTATTATTATTAATTAATTAATTAAGATAATAACTAAAGTAATGCATGCACAAATAAAGACATGTTAACTTGATTTTTAAAAAATAAAAATACTACTACTAATAAAATCAATAATTTATTTTTTATAGCTTTTTTTTTTCCTGTTAAATTAGTCAAGAGCCACACAGTTGCAATAGGGGCCGGAAACGAACCAAAAAAATACGAACGGGGCTAGTCATGTTTGTGTTCATATTCGTGCGCGCATTTATATAATAAACAAACATAGATGAATAAACAATACCAAACTTTCACGAATATAAATAAGCAGGCAAGAAGCATGTTCGTAATCGTTTATTTAACCAAATATAATAAAATAAAATCATGTTCATGTATGTATCCTTGTTTATTAAAATGCATTCACAAGTTTATCTATTTTGCCTTGAAATATTTATAAATTTAATATGGGTTTGACGTGGACAATGAATATAGCAATGCATAGAATCACATAATTATTTGTAATATAATTGCTGGAGATCCACCCATTTTTCCTTTATATTCAGTAATATACATACCTCCTTTGCATCTTTACGCGGTATTCCTTCACGCAGTCCAACAAGTTTCTCAACAACATCAGGCTAGAATCATCATGAAAATAACTTCAATTAGCTGCCGCTTAAATCCACATATAAATGAGCAAATTATGCATAATTAAACTATAATTACCGGGCAATCAGGTTGCTGTTCAAGAATGTTTGTGTAAACAAGAGTGAAAGTGTCGGGGCTCTCGGCTGATGCAAGCTCTCTTAAATCAATTAGTATTCTGAGTTTGTTTTCAGCTTTCTGCACGTAAGAAACCATAAGTTTCAAATTTAGTAGCAACAAAGGGGTGGTAAGTTGGTAACGGGTCCAAATTAGTCAGACCCGCAAATATTTTTTTGCCCTTTATTTAAAATTCTAATAAATAAAATAAGTGTTAATTATGATTACAAGTAGAATTACTTTAAACAAAAAGTGAACCAAAATCATCTCACACATAACTTGTTTTTCTTATTTGACCCTTTTAACATTTTAAAAAAGAAAAAGTGAACCAAAAGCATCTCACTCATAAGCAAACAATACAACTCACCATGAAGCCTTGAGACCCACCCGACCCAAACAGGTAATTGCCCCATATGGCCATATGTGGATTGAAGACCAATTTCAAGAGGAACAATTAATTTAGTTTACTTCCACGCATTACCTTTGAATAGTTTAATTGCACTTTTGCTTCCATTCCACGTTTGCATCAGTTTAGAATCCATGATCATATTTGCTTTTATTAATATGCAATTGTCATTTCATTTAAAATTGCACTAATTTTAACGTTATTTTACTTATTTTATGAAAATTACGTTAAACGTGTTGACATTAGTAACTTCAAACGATAACTTTGAACCGGGGACTCCTTTGGAGCATCCTCTCTATCCCAACTGGGATAGGGATAAAGTTTGTGTCCATCCTTCCCCCCTAGAGACCCTACTAAAGAGTAGGAATATATTGGGTAAGTTTGTTTGTCTATCCATTTAAAAATTAAGCAGAAAATTTAGATCAGTTGGTTATACTCCTTGTTTTATTTGGAAATTGACCATCTTGAATAGGTCTGACAGTAAATGGGTCGACTTTACCACCTCTGCCATTCAGATTGTTGTGTTTTAGGGAAAGCAACTTACATTAACACCTATGTGTTCCTTGAAGAAATCCATAATAACCTCTTCGTCAAGTCTCATCCGTTCAATTGTATCCTCTTTGATGTAATTTTTCTACGATAAAAAAGTAGCCGTATAAGTGTGTTTCGAAAATAAACATAAAGATCATTTTTTAGAACCTGAGATAGAAGATGGTCAACATAAACAACGACTGTTTGTTCCAGGCAAGATTCAACAAATCGCCTAAATGATCTTTCTTCAATATACCTGATGGTTATTAAATCAAGTTTAATAATAGAGTAAAAAAGACAACTTTTGTCCCCAACTACATACACATAATTTACAAAAAAAAAAAAAAAAAAAAAAACTACAAAAACAAAAAGTTAGTAATGTTAAAAGTTTGAAACTTACATCTTCACATCTGTAAAATAGTCATCAAATGTCTCCACCAAGTATTCAGTAACCTGTCCTTCCCTCCATTCTACCATGATAAAAATCCATAATTCCATAATAAATGGAAAAGGAAGAAAGAACAAATTGATAGTGATGATAAAAAACGAAAATTTTACCTTTATGATAGAGTTTCACCACTAAGTCATGCACTCCTGGATCATCAAATATGACATTGACAGTTTGAACTACAGCTTCCTAAATCAATTAGAAAAGGTTAAGGGTGGTGGGGGCACTGATTACTTGAAATGCAACCCAAAAACTACCCAAATCACTTGGAATGCAACCCAAAACCAAAAATTACCCAAACCACCTCATTTCCTTCCCTTCTCTCTCCAGGTAAAAACACTGACATTTCTTGCCAATTACCTGAACCGAGGGACTTGTGGCGGTGTAGTCTTTGCATCCAAAACTACCAGAAGGGGGGGCTACCCGAGAGCGGCCCCTCCCACCCAAATACATAGAACAAAATAAAATTTCTGCACATGGCTAATATAATAGTAATAATATACCTTAGCAACCTCCAAAAAGCCTTTACAGGTGTCTTCAAAGTCAACCTGTTGCGTGAGTCAATGTTTTAAGTTTGACCGTAACCAGAAAAGAGAATAATTTTGACTTTTCATGTAAAACATAACCTGCTCTGCATAATCTTCTGTAAGGGCATCAATAGTGCTAGAAGCTAGCTCCATAGCAAGATCATAACAGCGCAAATTATTGTTAATCTGTCATTGTGAAAAATTATAGTGCATTTAAACATCTGTTTAATTTATCACAGGTTAAAACAAATTAAATAAGTTATAAATAAATACAGAAAATTACAAACCATGGCACATAGTGGTTCTAAGCCAATTTCAGAAGCAGGTTCTTCAAGTCTCTTTTTTACAGCAGCTTGGAAATCTATCATTACCTAAAATAAGTAACAAACAAGTTTCATTCAGATTCATTTTATAATATGATATCTTATCCATCTTAAAAATAACAAAAATTTGGATTTTAATATTTTAATATTCAGCTAATTTTGTGGATAAATCACCAACAAAATTTATTTCATTTCATTTTTTTCTATTGCAAATCTCTTTATACTGTAATTTTATCTAAAAACTATTTCATATAAAACTTAGTTTCTGTTTTTTTGGTTAAATGGGACAACAATATATTTACCAGAAAAAGTTGCTTTGATTTTGTATATACCTGACAGGTGCATAAAGCAATTCTGTATAGCATGATGTCTGTGCTATTTTCTCTAACAATTTGCACTTGTTCTCCAAGGATTCTAAACAAGTCAACAGCAGCTGGAGTATAAAGCTTCCCTTCATCCGTTGATTTTGGTGGTTGTACTTTATCAGCCTCGAGAATATTCAAATACCATTTCTAAAAGCAGTTGAAACAAAAATATTTAAAAAATTTATCAGTAAAATAACATTACTATGACATAAACAAAAATATTTATGATAACATAATAATACATATACCCTTGTTGTTGCTTGCATTCTCTCAACATATGAATCCATTAAGGGATCCATTGCACCACTTTCTGAACAAACTTGAGCTAATGACTCATCAACTCCAAGTGCAATCAGGTTCTCCTGGTACTCAACCACCCACCCGGTTACCTAATTTCATTAAAAGTTAAGAATAAGTCATTTTATGAATAAATCCCAAGGCATTAAGAAACCTGATTTCAAGCCCAAGTCATAACAACATTTACACTCTTAAAAAAACGCAAAACAACTAGAACAATACTAAAAACAAAATTTTTGAATGGACGCGGCCTCGAACCAAGGCCATCTACGACGACAAGATCTGGAATACCAAAACACAAATAAAAGAATACATTTCAATGATCGTTACTCTGTCATAAAACCCTAAAGCGAATTCCATTCGTAAGAGTGTGTTACTCTGTCGTAAAACCTAAAGGTGTACTCCGCCATAAAAACGTACTTCTTCACAAAAGTGATTATCACTCCATTACAAAACCCGAAAGTGTTCCCTGTTGTAAAAGTGAGGATCAAAACACCCGAATACAAGTGAAGATGCAAAGATAATCACAATATTAATAAAAAAACCTAAAACTGAAACATTCAAAAAAAGTTGTAAGAATTTTTTATGTTTAGAATTAGAGTGTACTCAAAACTTTTTTTGCCAAAATAAAAAAAAGCAAAAGTTTGCATCCAAAATTAGAATACTCAAACTTTTATTACCATACAAAAAAACAAAAGCTAACTACTCAAACTTTTGTGACCCAAAAAATGAATCATTGTTTAAAAAAACGGCCCGAGGCGGCGCGTCGAGGCGAAACGGTAAAAAATCGTGTATGAGGCGGCGCCTCAATACTTTTGAAGATACGTACGCCTCTTGGAGCCGAGGCGGTCAGTTTGGGCTGAGGCGTGAACGTTAATGATAGGCGGCCCAAAAAATTTTATGGGCTGTTAAGCTGGCCGCTGGAATTAAAAAAAAAAATTAACTTGCGCCGTTCACTCGACATTTAACCTAAATCGTCCAGTCGTCACTTCCAAGCTCCAATCGACATTCACTCGAGTCGTCCCTGCAATTCGAAGCTGGCCTTCTTTGAAATCGATCTTCTTCCATAATCCAAAGTAAGCTGACCTAAATTTCTTCTATTTCGTTCTTGTTTTTCACTTCTTCTATCAAATACGCAAGATGTCGGCCTATTTTATGATTGCTTCTGAGTTCTGATGTCGGCCTATGTTCTGAACTTCTGATTAAACTACTATGTGATGTTCATGTACTGATTAAACTACTACGTGATGTTTAATATTTACTATTTTTTTTGATATATATATTATAAAAATATTTGTAGATAGGGGTAAGGTGTGTCTTTATCTTTCCCTCCCCAGACCCCACTCTAAGTGGGATTCTACTGGGTACGCTTGTTGTTGTTGTTGTATATTATAAAAATATTTATTTATCTACAACCGCCTTGGACTTACGCCTCGTTTCGCCTTGAGGCGTACGCCTCGAGGCGCTTTTCCGTTCTTTTAAACCTTGAAATGAATAAAAAGTTTTAATATTCTTCTATTAAAATATTCAAACTTTTGTACCAAAAAAAAAAAACCAAGTTTACTATTCAAACTTTTGTAACTAAAATAAAAGTTAATACTCTTAAACAAAAAGGTTAGGGGCAAAAACTGAAAGTAACTTAAAGTTAATATTTCATCACTTTTATTTTAATATATAGAAGTAAATTGCCAAGATGATCCTTATTGTTACCTTATATTTCACTCCTGGTCCCTAGGTTTCATAAATTACCCATATAGTCCCAAACCTTTAAATATTTGTAACACATACAGTTCTTAAGTCACCAAATTACCCTCACATGCTTAACCAAATTACCCTCATCTAAGGACTAAATGTGTTATAAATGTTTAAAGTTTGGGACCATATGGGTAATTTATGAAACTTAGGGACCAAGAGTAAAATACTATCAACCACAGGGAACATCATGGCAATATACTCTACGTATAATAAAAAGAGTAAATTGTGTGGATGATCCCTATGATAAGGTCAAATTTCACTTTTAGTCCTTACTTTTGAGAGATTATGCACATTGCTCTAATTGTTTGCTCAAACATTTGGTCCTTTTCACTAACGAACATTAAAAATCTGTTAACTTCATGTAAAACTACCATTTTACCCTTAAAATTAATAAACAAAAAAATAAGTTAAATGCCCCAATGGATTCATAGGAAAAGTTGGTGGTTGTGAGATGTGGAGCTGTGTTTAAGAAGAATAAAAAATCGAAGTTGTTGAAGATCATAGGGCACTGTGTTGGATGCCTATTTTTAGATGATTAACCCACTTTCAAGTAGATTACCATTTACAAGATTGATAAACTTCACTGTTTTCAACATGAAAGTTCCAAACAAAACTCTTTTGAATTCAACCAATAGAAAGTTTTAAGAACCAATTAGAAACAAGGTGACAATAGACATTTGAGTACAACCAAAAAGGCAAAAACCTTACATATGAAACCATAATGCTAGAGAAATAGCTCATGGCTTCAACTAAGGTGTGATGAAACCCTATGTGAGCTTTCAGTTGAACTGAATTTCTTTTTATTTAATTGGAGAATTCTGCTCATGAGTTACAAATGTAGATTTGATTACATATAAATAAACTTATAAGCATCAATAATCAAAAACAAATTGATCGTTTGTGGTTCAACTTGTGAAAATGATGATGATCTTATTGTAAAAAAGATGAAGACGGGTTTTGCGTAAATAAAATAAAAAAAAACTATTTTTTAAAGCAAAGGGGTAAAATGGTCATTTTAAAAACTTAACATCAAAGTCAAATGTTCGTTCACTCCCAAGGACGGAATGTGGTATGACTAGCTGGGAGCAATATGCATAGCTTCTCAAAAGAAAGGACCAAAAGTGAAATTTGATAGGACCATAGGTGCAATTTACTCTATTTGATAGTCGTATTAAGATTGAAATGATAACAACAAATTACATGTAAAATACCTTTAATATTTCGATATTTGTAATATCATTAGCATGATCACTCAGCAGTCTTAACCACTGAATAAACCTCTCCGTGTACAAATTCACCATGAGCTGGAATATTTCATATCTGCAAGAACAATAATCCAAATTAGAAAATAGCTAAAATTTGTCAGGCAAAGAATCATAGTGCAACTTTAAAATGAACTAAAAGACAGAAATCAAATAACATAAACCAAAAAAAAAAAAGAATTAAGAACAAACCTTGGAGGAAAGCAAGGAGCCACGTGATCATACATATCTCCCAACTCTTCCCCAATCTGAAAGTAATTTACAATTAAATGCTCAGCTAGCAACTTTTATCCTTATTTTTTTCTAGAATTGAATCACTAAGCATACCTTTTTTGCCTCCTCTATTGCTCCTTTAAGGTTTTCAAATGCAAGCTGTCACAAGAATATTGTCATGTTATATAATATAATATGCGATACACAACTTCATAAATAGGTTGAAATGGTACCTTTGATACAAGTTGGCTAAATCTTTTTTCCACAGCTTTTGTTATCTGCTCATAACATTTATCTTTGTAGCCTTTTCCCTGTTTTGCCTTTTGCACTGCAAGGTTTTTCGAAGATGCAATTGCAGTAGTAGATATTCTGCACTTAAGGATCAAATGAAACAACATTTAAGAAGAAAAAAAATTAGGTTAAATATCTTGTAAATTAGTTACATAACAATCATACATACTTGCCAGCTCTCTGGGGATTTGCTAATGATGCCATTGCAATATCACCTTCAGCCTCGGCAGCTTCTTCAGCAATTTGTTCATCAAGAATTTCTTGCATCTCAACAACCCTACAAGTTTATAGGAAATATAGTTGTTTTCATTTCAGGAAAAAAGGTTTTAGAAGAATTTAGTAGTGTTGAATGATAAACATACTTTAACGCGCGTACAAGTGTTTGTGGGCTGCAATCAAGACACATGATAACACTCGTAAGCCAAAAGTTACAAATTAAGAAGCATGGCATACTAAGATGCATTTGAATCTTTTAGTTCTGAATTATGAAACCAGACAGCATGGTAGATATAAAAAATAGATAACATAGTCGAAGGATACAACTGTAAACTAGCATACCTCTCTTTAGCAAGTTCAAAGAAGTTGGAAATATGTGACCACAGAGTCTGCTCAAATGTCTCCCAAATCCGATCTACTTCTTCAAAATATTCTCTATGATATTTTCCATAGTAAAAATGTTACTCATAAACTTATTTAATGTTGATTTACATTCACTTAATTTATTTATTTATTATTATTATTATTTTATTTTTGTTTGCAATTTTTTCTAAATGAAAAACTTCTAAATCAGTGAACTTGATCCTCACCTTAGTCTCCCAGCCTCCTCTTTATGAGATCCTGCAGTAGCTAATGCAAACCTCCTCTTTCCATCAAGCGCTGTTAACCTCTGAAAATTATGGTAGAAACAGAAGAACAGTCAAGATATCATGTTCGGAGCATAAGATTCATTTTAAATACTTTATGTAGCATTGTACCCAACCTCATAGGTGTTAATGAGCTCTTTATCATCATTTAAAGAATCCTGTGCAGCAGCAGCTTCTGCAGAAATTGACATCATCCCCTCTACATCCTAGCAGTGGTTAATTTTATTTTATTGTTGCAAGAATAAAAAATAAATGGATAAAGGAAGAGAGGAATGACTCCATGAATGGCCAGTTAAGATGCATACCCTTATTGTGGTGTTTAAGTTATTCCGTGCATTGCTTAGAAGCTTAATCTGATCATGATTATCAATTAACGTTTGGCATTCTTTACATAATCTGAATAAGTAAAACACTATAATTAGTTTTAAATTCTTGAATCGAAACACTTGTGAACAAAAGAGACATCATATGTCATCAAATGTACCTCTCAATTTTAACAAAGTTCTCACAGAGATGACGTACAGCCTTCTCAGATGAACCAAGTGCTTTTAGACCAGATTGTGCCTGTTCCACCTACAAACAAAACATGATTCATTAAAATTCATTGATAACATGTCATCCAAATCATATCATTTCATTCAAAAACAGTATGTACCTGTTCAGCAACCATGGTGCTAAGTTGTGCATCAGTCGCCTGAAAAAAAGGAAGAAAAAGGTAAATTGAAAGCTGTTTCCCTTCGTTGTCAATAAAACCTGAATAACAATCATACTCCTAGTGCCAATTTGAGCAAGAGATTAGAAACCTACAAAATACACATAACAGAATTCAAGGTCACCTGTTGGCGTGCAATGTAATCCGATTTGATCGAAGAAATGGATTGCAAAAGCTCACGAAGCGGCAGGAGCTTCGCAACCTCGCGAACTGCAGACTCCTTAGCTTCGATTCCTAAATCTTCTACAATCATCTTGCCTGAAATTCGATTTGAGTGAAATTGGGGTGGATTATAGCAGAAACTGGAATGATTGAGGATTAACGAGAACGAAATGCAACGATCTTACCTTTTCAAACTGCAGAATATGGAAGGCTACAATGGTGCCACCGGTGCCGGCGACGAATAACGGTGATCGGCGAATGTTGCAGACCGACTGATGGCGGGAAGCGTGACCGGTTGACACTAGACCGATTGACACTATACATTAGTGCCCTCCTCTCTTTCTAACGTGCATGGTGAGAATGTCAATTAGGGATTTTTAATCTTTTGGGTACGCTGTTCAAAAACTTCAAAAACTCGCGACTCGCTCGAAAAAGGTTCGGCTCGTAAAAGTTCGAAAATCCAAAAGCCGAGCTGAAGCTCGGCCTCCTCGATTACAACCCTAGTTATTCGGGTTTGCTGTTATATAAATCCTACCAGTTTACCGACCCAAATAAGATTTGGGTTAATCGATTTTGAGGTATCTGGTTTTGGCTTTATTCGTTTTGTGTTAGTTGGTAGTTTGGTATTCAGGTTTTATAAAAACAAGTTGCAATGCATGTTTTATAATATAACTTAACATAACAACAACAACCACCATACCCAGTATATTCCCACTTTTCAGTAGGGTCTGGGAGGGAAGGATAGATACAAACCTTACCCCTATCTCAATTGGGATAGAGAGGCTGCTCCGAAAGAGTCTCCGGCTCAAAGTTATCGTTTGAAGTTGATCATCCCAATGATTTTAACGTTATTTTCACAAATAACTAAAATACGTTAAAATTAGTGCACTTTTACTTTTGCCCCTTAAGGGCCCACACATATATACATTATATGCGTGCACCGCAAATGGGGCGTATATAATATAACTTAACATGATATTTATTAAATAACATTCACAAAATGTTAAATAAAAACACTTTTAATATAGTCTTTCGTTCAAATTCCTGCAGTTTACGCATATATTAACTAAAAGATTGTCTGGTAAAATTAGCGCAAAACCAAACCATATTCAGCAATCGTATAAACTAAAAAAAATCAAATCGTATCAACTAAACTATATAAACATTGAAACAAAACATGATGTTTATAACAAATACATATATATGGGAGGAAAATTAAAATTTTTTGTTTATTGCATATGTATAATTTACACTTTTCTTATGTAAATTCGAGAAAATCGGATTAACATGAATAACTTTTTCTTATCCTGATTACCGAACCAAATACTAATTTAGGGTTCAGGCTGTATCTTAATCAGGTTTAGGTTGGTCGGGTTCTATGTTAATCGGGTTCATGTTAGCTTGTTTTGACAAAATAGGGCATGAGCTCAAAGTTCGAGCTCGGCTTGTTTGAAAATTTTTAGGCTCGAGTTCGGCTCGGATCAGCTCGTTTATCTTTTAATTATTCAATTTATTTTAATTACTAATTTAATATATTTTTATTATTTTACTCCAAATTTAACATAAAATATATGATTTAAATATAGTTATCATAACTTTATATATAAACATAATTAATTATATAAATATACACTTATTATAATAAATAAAAGTTAAATAAATTAAAAGTAGTTTAGGCTCGCGAGCCGGCTTTAGCTTGATATGTGAAACTCGAGCTTGATAACTAAACGATCCATATTTCTAGACTCAAGCTTAGTCTCGACTCGTTTGATCTTTTTATTGATATGATCCCGAGTAATTCACGAGTTAACTTGATTCGTTTACACCCCTAGTTCCCACAGACTTACACACCATCTCAAAATGGGTGATCTTACTAACCCTAAAAGAGGCTAGTTGGTAGAGGCTTACTTTGTAATACTCCAAAACATTAATACATAATACCGACATAGGGGTAATCTGGTTTTGATAAGATGTTATGATTAGGTTTTGGTAATCTAATATGTTATAATTCAATATGTTATGGAGGTATGGAGGAAGTGATAGGAGATCCATGTCTTGGGTTCGATCCATGATCCCACTCGGTTTTACCGGCCTTTTACCGTCGTGCCTTTGGGCGGGTGTTTGAGTTTGGTTTTCCCCAGGAATTGGTGACAGCTGGTGGCTAGGCCTCCGTCTGGACTAGTAGCTAGCTCTGACATCCTTTAGCCATTGGGGACCGCGTACGGAGTATCCGGCAGTTGATTAGCTGATAAAAAAAATTAGAGAAAACTCATGACCAATATGATATAGTGAAAGAAATCATGAAAGTCAGTTTCATTCACCTATGATATGTGACGTCTCATATCGAATTGACAGGCCATAAAGTAAGATGAAAAAGGAGGAGGAACTAATATGTGTCTGAAGGAAAATTGTGCAAAAGAAAGAAGAAAGGTGTGTTTGAAGAAATGGGAAAATGAAAGACCTGTTATATATTTTATATATATAATTGAAAGATATTGGATGAAATCTTTTCCAACACTCCAAATTTATATGGACATATTTTTAGACTAAGCATTTAATGTTCTTGTTTTTTTGTCTCCCAAAAGGCAACTTTTTTGTAGTATAAATACCACTTCAATGTGAAGAAGAAAATGCACCTCTTGTATACAATCTCAAGTGTTATACAATTCTCTCTTCTTCTCTCTAAAATCTCTTCTATCTTTCTCTTCTAATCTTCTCTAAAGATTGTTAATGTGAGCTAATCTTAGTTATATTATAACACGTTATCAGCACGAAGAGTTCTTATATCATAATTAAGAAGATCATTAAAAGCACAAGCCATCCATCAAAGGTAAACATTTTATTAATAACAACTTATATAAAACTCTAAGAAGTTAATTACCATAATGAACAAAATAATTATCCAAGACTTACTATTATGGACATTTGATAATCATGGTACTACTAACAATCTAACTTTTATTTATGTATCTAACTTTTTATTTTTATGTCAACTAACTTTTACTAATGTTACTAACATTTATTTATGCATACTAACATCTTATTCTTATGCTAACATTTATATGCTAACATTTATTTATGCATACTAACATCTTATTCTTATGCTAACATTTATATGCTAACATTTATTTATGTATGCTAACATTTATTCATGTATACTAACATTTATTTTCATGTTAACAATACTAACAATTTTATGCTAACATTGATATTAACTTTTATTAGTATGCTAACATTTTATTATATATATGCTAACGTTTGTTTATATTTGGTAACAATTTTTTTCTTACTCATATTCTTTAACTTCTAATCTACTAATTTTTTTCATAATCTTTATACACGTACAACAATCATATACTCGTAAAACGACTATATAGCCGTTGCAAAAAGGGTTATATAACCGTTATCAACGGTTAAATTTTTTCCTATAAATAAACAATCTCTTTTAATATATAAAAACATATTATCTTATTCCCTCAAAGCTTGCTCAAGATAATTTTTGAAGATGATTCACCCACTCTTGTTATTAGTTACCGTAATGCTAATTTTGTTTCTTTATCCTCTATCTCAACTCACCTGAAGATTTTAATTTTTTTCTAGTTATGTTCCTTTTTGTAGCTTCACTATTATATTGTATCGCAGTCCTCATTGATATATATGGATTCTAATATTTATCTTTTTAATTGATTTCTTCGTGTTTAGCAAGAAACAAAAATGTCAAATATTGCAAAACTTGAATTCCCAGCGTTAAACATCAGTGGAGAAAATTACATGGCGTGGACAGCTCATGTAAAGAGACATTTAAAATCAATGGGTGTTTTAGAAACAATAAATGTGAACAATAATTGTTCAGAACAAGAAAAAGCAAAAACAGATGTTTTTCTTCACAAACACATTGATGCGATGTTACAATTTGAATATTCAAATTGTGATGATCCTTCCGCTTTATGGAAGGATTTGCAAGAAAGATTTAATCATCAAAAAGCAGTTTTACTTCCAGCTGCTCGAGATGAATGGTCAAATTTAAGACTACAAGAGTTTAAAAAGGTGAATGATTACACATCTGCTTTGTTCAGAATATGCTCAATACTTCGGTTTTGTGGGCAAAATGTTACTGAAGAAGATATGCTAGAAAAAACTTTTAGCACTTTTCATGCATCAAACGCCGGCTTGCAAACGTATTTACGTGTGCAAGGATTCAAAAGATATTCTGATCTAAATGCTCTACTTCTTGTAGCAGAGAAAAACAATGAGGTATTAATGAAAAATCATCTTGCACGTCCCACGGGATCAATGGCATTACCAGAAGCTAATGCTATTAGTCGTAACGATGCTAAAACTTTTAAACATACACGTGGACGTGGACGTGGGCATGGTCATGGTCGTTTTGATAAAAACCGTTTCAACCATCCCTTTAAATGGAACAATAATTATAACGGTCGAGGTCGAGGTCGTGGTAGTGGTCGTGGGCGTAGCCAAAGGGCTAATAACTACCACAACCTACAAAATGAGAACCAACAATACAAGTTTCAAAATGAAGTTGGTACATCTCAACATAACAACAGCTCATGTTTTAGATGTGGAAGTAAAAATCATCGGTCAAAAGCTTGTCGTACACCCTCTCATCTATGCAAGCTATATCAAGCATCTCTTAAAGAAAGAGAAAGAAGTTAACCATGTGGACAAGTTCGATGATGCGAACGCTGAGCTAAATAACTTAGACTTTTTATCTGACTTAGAGATTTGAACGAATATATGTTATCTAAATAAATAGTGTAAGAATTATGTATGTTATCTTTAATCGTACTAAGTTATGTATAATTAACTTTTAATTTTATGTAAAATATTTAATGAATATGATGAAAATTTTGTATTATCTTATTATTTCTTTTGTTTTATTTTGAAGAGTAAAATGAATATCAACGGAGCACTCATCCAAACAAGTGATGGAGATATGTGTATAGTGGATAGTGGTGCAACACACTCTATTTTGAAATCTAAAAAATATTTTCATGTATTGAAACCAACAAAGGGAACCATTAATACAATATCAGGTCCTACAGACTTGATAGAAGGAGTGAGAAAAGCAAATTTGGTTTTACCAAATGGTATAAAACTCTTAATTGATAATGCTTTGTATTCCCCAAAATCAACAAGAAACTTGTTGAGTTTCAAGAACATATATCAAAATAGGTACGACACTCAATCAACTGCTATTGACAATGAAAAATATTTACATATCATGAGAAAAAATGTCATACTGGAAAAATTGCCAATGCTTAATTCTGGTTTGCATTATACACAAATAAATGTGCCTCAAGCACATATGATAGTTAAAGAAAAATGTTGTGATCCTGTTGCATTTAACTTATGGCATGACAGACTAGGTCATCCAGGATCCACAATGATGAAAAGAATAATCGAAAATACACATGGACATCCATTGAGAGATCAAAAGTTACCCCAAATAGATAAAATACCATTATGTGTATCATGCTCTCTTGGAAAACTTATTACAAGGCCTTCACCATTAAAGATTGAGCATGAATCTCCTCTATTTCTTGAAAGAATTCAAGGTGATATATGTGGACCAATTCATCCACCATGTGGACCATTTAGATACTTCATGGTCTTAATAGACGCATCTAGCAGATGGTCTCATGTTTCTTTATTATCGACTCGTAACGTGGCATTTGCAAAATTTCTTGCTCAAATTATAAAATTACGAGCACATTTTTCAGATTATACCATTAAAAGGGTGAGGCTTGATAATGCGGGTGAATTCACATCGCATGCTTTTAATGATTATTGCATGTCAATTGGAATTGCTGTTGAACACCCGGTTGCTCATGTACATACACAAAATGGTTTAGCTGAATCATTGATAAAACGGCTACAATTAATTGCAAGACCGTTAATAATGAAAACAAAACTTTCTGTGTCAATTTGGGGTCATGCAATTTTACATGTTGGATCATTAATCCGTATGAGACCTAGCGCAAATCACAAATATTCTCCTATACAACTTGCTTCTGGCCAAGAGCCTAACATTTCCCACCTCAGAATATTTGGATGTGCGGTGTATATCCCTATTGCACCACCACAACGCACAAAAATGGGTCCTCAAAGAAGATTGGGAATATATGTTGGATACGAAACAACGTCCATCATAAGATATCTTGAACCCCTAACAGGTGATGTATTTTCAGCACGTTTTGCTGATTGTCACTTTGATGAGACAAATTTTCCATCGTTAGGGGGAGAAAAGAACATAAAGGAAAAGAATGTCTCATGGTGTGAACCTTCATTGTTATATCTTGATCCAAAAACAAAACAATGTGAGACAGAAGTTCAAAAGATAATTCATATGCAAGATATAGCAAATCAATTGCCAGTTGCATTTACTGATACAAAAAGAGTAACAAAATCTCATATACCAAAAGAAAATGCTCCAGCTCGGGTTGAGATTCAAAGTAAGCAATTAGATAAAAATCCAACTCACGAATCTCAAATACGTTTGAAACGTGGCCAACCAATCGGATCAAAGGATAAAAATCCTCGAAAAAGAAAAGGATCTGAAAAAGAAAATGACTATAAGGATTCTGATGAAATTCAAAATATCAAAACATTTCCCGATGAAGAAATGAATGATATTAACAGAGAGATGTCAATTAACTATGGTCACACAAACACATTATGGAACCGATATGAAATGGAAAATATTGATGAGATATTTTCATATTCTGTGGCAAGTGATATTATAAATGGAGATGATTCTCCTGAACCAAAATCAGTCAACGATTGCCAAAATCGAGATGACTGGAACAAATGGAAAGATGCTATGCAAGCTGAATTAGATTCACTTAACAAACGAAAAGTTTTTGGTCCAATTGTTATTACACCAAAGACTGTAAAACCTGTTGGTTGCAAGTGGATTTTTGTGCGGAAACGAAATGAGAAAAATGAAGTTATAAGATATAAAGCCAGACTTGTGGCTCAAGGTTTTTCTCAAAGACCAGGGATTGATTATGATGAAACATATTCTCTTGTTATGGATGCAATCACTTTTAGATATTTAATCAGCTTAGCAGTATCCAAAAATTTAGAAATGCGTCTTATGGATGTGGTGACAGCTTACTTGTATGAATCACTTGATAGTGACATCTATATGAAAATTCCCGAAGGATTTAAAATCCCTGAAGCATTAGGTTCAAAACCTAAAGAAATGTGTTCAATCAAATTACAAAGATCTCTGTATGGATTGAAACAATCGGGAAGGATGTGGTACATTCGTTTGAGTGATTATTTGAAGAGTAAAGGTTATACAAATAATCTTATTTGTCCATGTGTCTTTATTAAAAAGACAGCATCAGGACTTGTGGTCATAGCTGTGTGTATGTTGATGATCTAAATATAATTGGGACGCATAAAGAAATTCATGAAGTAATTACTCTTTTAAAGAATGAATTTGAAATGAAAGATCTTGGAAAAACCAAGTATTGTCTTGGTTTACAGATTGAGCATATGCCTAACGGAATACTTGTGCATCAATCAAATTATACAGAAAGGCTCTTAAAGCGTTTCAATATGGAAAATGCAAATTCTTTAAGCACCCCAATGGTAGTTAGATCACTCAATGTTGACAATGATCCATTTCGCCCATGCGAAGATGGTGAAGAAGTTCTCGGTTCTGAGGTACCATACCTTAGTGCAATTGGTGCTCTTATGTATCTTACTAACTGTACAAGACCAGATATTTCTTTTGCAGTTAACTTACTAGCAAGATTTAGTTCAGCACCTACAAAAAGGCATTGGAATGGAATTAAACATATTTTTCGATACCTTCGAGGAATTATTGATTTAGGTTTATTTTATCCTAACGATTCAAAAGAAGAATTGGTTGGTTATGCAGATGCAGGTTATTTATCTGATCCTCATAAAGCAAGATCTCAAACTGGATAAATTTTCTTGAACGGAGGAACTGCAATTTCATGGCGTTCTCAAAAGCAAACACTTGTTGCAACATCATCAAATCATGCTGAAGTTATTGCACTACATGAAGCCTCTAGAGAGTGTGTATGGTTAAGGTCTATGACTAATTTTATATTGACTTCATGCGGGTTAAATGAAGATATAAGTCCAACTACAATTTATGAAGACAATGCAGCTTGTATCTCGCAGATGAAAGAAGCGTATATCAAAAGTGACAGAACAAAACATATACCACCAAGATTCTTTTCATACACTCAAGATCTTATAAAAGACAATCAAGTTGAAATGAGATATGTTTCGTCTAGCAACAATTCAGCAGACCTTTTCACAAAAACACTACCTACAGCCATTTTCAGGAAACACGTACATGATATCGGAATGCGACATGTACAAACGATATAGTTAACATCAGATGATAATTTGAGGGGGAGTTATATACTGCACTCTTTTTTCCTTAGCTAAAGTTTTTTCCCACTGGGTTTTCTTTAACAAGGTTTTTAATGAGACAGTAGTTTAAAATAAAACTCCAAGTTTGAAAAGGTTTCATCCAAGGGAAGTGTTATATATTTTATATATATAATTGAAAGATATTGGATGAAATCTTTTCCAACACTCCAAATTTATATGGACATATTTTTAGACTAAGCATTAAATGTTCTTGTTTTTTTGTCTCCCGAAAGGCAACTTTTTTGTAGTATAAATACCACTTCAATGTGAAGAAGAAAATTCACCTCTTGTATACAATCTCAAGTGTTATACAATTCTCTCTTCTTCTCTCTAAAATCTCTTCTATCTTTGGCTTCTAATCTTCTCTAAAGATTGTTAATGTGAGCTAATTTTAGTTATATTATAACAAGACCTTATTTTTATAAAGAGGAAAATGTCATTTTAGTACTTATGGTTTGACAACTTTTGTCATTTTAGTCTAATAGCTTAAATTTTGCAATTTTAGTCATTATGGTTTCATTTTATTGCCATTTTCATCCCTGTGGTTTGGTAACTTTTGCTATTTTAGTCCAATATTTTAAATTTAATTGGACTAAAATAACATTAAAATGGAAATCATAATGACCAAAATGGCAATAAAATGAAGCCATAGTCACCAAAATGGCAATAAAATGAAACCATAGTCACCAAAATGGCAAAATTCAAACTATTGGACTAAAATGGCAAAAGTTGTCAAACCACAAAGACTAAAATGACATTTAATCTTTTATAAAAGAAATAAGAAGTTATACCCATTGACGAACTTTCAATGACCCAGTCATTGCACAAATTGACTGCATGTTTTCAGTGTTGTAAAACTCGACATTGGCGGTCGAGTACTTAGCGAGTACTCAGTACTCGGCCATCGGCCGAACTGATTTTCTTCAACTCGGAATTAGTCAAACTCGGACCAACTCAGATTTACTTGGACCAACTCGGCCAAAAAAACTCGTTCCAACTCGGACCGAATCGGTCAAACTCGGGCCAACTCGGACCAATTCGGCCAACTTAGCCATGTCAGGTTTTTTGCAGTTTTTTTTACTGATTCCCCCTGTTTTTCATCAATTATTGTTTGATTTCCCTATATATATTTCATTTATACTGATATTCATTTTATCTGTTATATATACTTGTAAACATATGATATTTGATATATATATATAATTCTTTAAAAATTATTTTTATATAATTTATCATATCCGAATACTTGCAACTCCTCAGTCGACCGACCAGGCAGCGTCTAGCCGTCTAGCAGCTTTTCCAACCATGCCTGTTCTAACCAATTGTCAAAATCACGCTTATGTGTGCATGTTTACTCATGGACGCATGAATAAACCAAAAAATATACTCGTAAATTATGGGAACTATCGGAAAACAGGCTAGTCAAGGCCAACGATAGTTGCATTTAACAAGGGCTTGATGATGGTGGTAGGTAAACCTCCACATATAACAAGTTCTCAACGTAAAACTCGGTTGATCATAGGGAATGTCACACCCCAACCTATAGCGGAATACATTGAGGTGTGATTTGTAATTTCTTAAAAGCTTATGGTGTAATGTGTAAGTTTCAATAATTAACATTTCATTTAAATACAAAACATAATTCCATTCAAATACAATAATCAAACAATCAACATTACATCATAATTGAAATACATAAACATTACTTGTTGTTTAACTAAGTCTCAAAGTTCCTATAGGATCTCCATCCATGTCTTTAACTTGTTACACACATAAAATAATATATTTGATCAACTATTTGCATAGTTGGTGAACGTCACATACATGTGATATGGTTATGTATAAAAGGATGCAAACAATAATCTAACTAGTATGTATCAAAGGCATGTATAATAACGAATTGATATGAACGAACAAATATCTCAAACGTTTCCACACAAGTATCCATACAAAATGGTAATTCAAGTATATATATACAACGAACTAACACTTGTATTTCAACATGTTTGTTAAATGTGCTTTTTACCTTTATAACACAATAGCAAAAGGCAATGCGAAGGTGCTATCTAACCAACCTTAGATTACTAAGTATTAATGTTTGATTGACTAGCAGCAACAAATAATCAATACATGAAACACACATAATAATTAATACAAAGACTAACTAGATCTAAAACTTGCATCATATTTGAACAATTTCTAAAATTTGAATATGATTGAATACAAACATGTGTAATATCCCTAAAAGATAGAAAAGTAAAACAAGGAGTAAGTGAACCCACTTGTTCGATTAATTGATTCAAGAACTCTTTTGATAAGTTTGTACAAATCAATGAATTAGAATCACCCTATGTTTGTATGAATATGAATTGGATTCCCCAATGTCACATATTTTTCTTAGAACGATATGATATGATATGAAATAGATGATACAATGATTAATATTTGTTTAATAGGCCCTTGATAACATTGTTCAAACTATAGTTTATAACATTAAACAATTAGTATTTAGGAATAATAGTTCACAAGTATAGTAAATAAAATATATTTAAGTATTTGAATGATTATTTAAAATGATTTTAGAAAAACTACTATACATCTATGATCTATATTTGTTATCAAATAAGAATTTTAATATAATAATTTATAAATACGTTTTATTAAATAAAATCTATTGTAATTAAGTATTTAAAATGCTATAAAACAATTTATATACGTTTATACGTTTTATATGAATCATTATTTTCCAACTAGAATAATTACATTCTTTTAATATTTTGAAATGATGATTTATAAAATATTTGATTCAAAATTTACAAGAATGTTTAAAAAATTTTGAAGAAAAACGTTAAAAAAATTTATATTTATTGAATAATAATTATAAGATAATTATGATTTTTAAAATTAATAACAATAATTTTTACAAACTAAAATTTATAAGGTAGACACATGAACCATGCATAGAACAAGTTTCATTTGACACATATACTGTTCGTTTAACAATTTTTTTTTTAATAATCATACGTTGTAAATATATGTTAAATTAAATAAGATGTCAGCATAGAAGCGAACACATTCAGGTTAGTGGTGCTAAATAGATCGTGTTTGTGAATTCTTTTTGGATCTAACTCGACACAAACTTGAAAATCGTGACAACATTAATTTTGTGTCATTTTCTGATTTTTTGGATTGTGTAGATTTACATTGAGATATATCTATTCAGTATAAACATCTCATTTGTGGTGCACGTATATAATGTATATATGTGTGGGCCCTTAAGAGGCAAAAGTAAAAATGCACTAATTTTAACGTTATTTCAATTATTTTGTGAAAATAACGTTAAAATCATTGGGGTGATCAACTTCAAACGATATCTTTGAGCCTGGGGACTCTATTGGAGCAGCCTCTTTATTGGGATAGAGATAAGGTTTGTATCTATCGTTTCTTCCGACCCTACTGAAAAGTGGGAATATACTGGGTAATGTTTGTTATATATCTATTCTGTATGTCAGACCCGCTGAAGCGTGCGGGTCCTAAATCCTAGTTAATATCAATACATAACTCCATTTCATGCACATGGTTGATTATATATTATGTCTTCCTACTAGATAAGAAAGAGCCTCTTTTTATGGATTGCATCTCATATATCTTAAAACCAGCTGAGAAAGAGCCATTTCCCTAAGCCTTATTGTCCTTGCATTCTCACATTATAGGAATGAACTCTTTTTATTTGTCACACTAAGCTTTCTAATAAAAAGCTATCCTATACAAATAACAAAGAGCATTGTCGATGAGTTCACCCAAGTACAATGATCCTAATGGAAGAGACAAACTCACGACATACTAGTATTGCATGATCCAAGAGACCTTTGTGTTGGAATTTATTTAATAATAAATATGTTCTATTATTTATTTTGGACCATAATAATTATTCGTATATGTTACGAATATGATTATTGTAGATTACGTTCTTGTTTTATAACATAAGAGGATCACAATGAACAAATCGGGTCCAAAACGGAGCTAAAATGAATGACATATCGATGCTCGAAGTTGTGTTGAGTAAAATATTAAAAAACTCTTTGTATACCTAACATAATTGTCATTAACTGATTAGTAACTAAGCAATGAATATACTTGTTAATGGACATTAGGGGTGAACATAATATAACTATAACCGAAAAAAACGATAACTGCCCCGAACCATAACCGATTTTAAACGAAATTGACTTAACCGGTGGTTATATTAAGCGAAACCATGAACCGAACCATTCGGTTATGGTTATGGTTAAGGCAAGTCATTAACAGACTTTAACCGTACCTAACCGAATATTATATATTTGTTTTTTTTAATATTTATATGCTTGTGTGTTTTTTAAAAAGTTATGATGCAAATTGCAAATCAAGTATAAAAGATGAATCATAACTTTTTACTATATGAAAATATTATGGATCATATATTCATACGTGAAACTAAATGTAATTTCACTTTTTGTTCACACATTATTAGTCATTACAAAGTTTACAAGCTTCACTTAGATTTTCATCATTAATAATCCACAAACATATTTACAAGTTTTTCTTATTTTTTAAAAATTCCATTATTATTTAATATTTTTATTAAATAGACCAAGTATCATTTAGCACGACTAAGGATGCATCAAAGAAAATGGACTAGATGAATCTAATATAAGATAGAGAATGAGTCCCTTAAATAGGTCTTTATACTTATGAATCCCCCACCAAGATGAGGAGAGCCTTCTAATGGGTCTAATGTCTCTATATATTTAATCTCTCAATTGTAATCAAGAGAATCATGTCGATAGATCTATAGAGTATCATATGATTTTTCCACAAGACATTATAGTTATTGCTTGAAATATTACCTTAAATCACAATAACCTTAAAAATTTATAAGAACAAGGCAGACACAAGAAATTATAGGCATGCTTAATTACGGTTTTTTGTACGGTCAATTAATTTACAAATTAGCCAAAATCCAAGCGACCGACGAACACCTAAGCCGATTTTTACAATACTGGCAGACACAAGAAAATATAGTTAAACCAGATATTATTCAACACAACTAAGATATAACCTGATATTTTAAAATATTAAGTTTAGGTTCAATGTGATACAAGGATTCTTAAGTCGTGCATAAATTAGGCATAGTCATTACATATTTGGAAAAAAAAAGATCCTGACATAAAAAGATGGCATATTGAATTAGTCAAATGTAACATAGTACTACGGTTTTTTTTTTTTTTTTTTTTTTTTTTTTTTTTTTTTTTTAACAGCGACGATCCTACATACCACATAAAGTACTACATCATATACACCTAGAGAGGCTTGACAAGATACTCATATTGGATTGATATTTGATACCTAGTCTCAACCGAAGGTTAGCATCTCATTTTCACTTCAACCCATCAGGTTAGGACACATCAAATGCTTATATTAAAGAACGTGTCATATTCTTTACTTAGCTCCCGTTTTACGTAGAACCCAACATAATAAAGGTTCAAGTTGATTTAAAATGTATTATCACACTAAAGTTTCAAGTTGATTTACAAGCACGAGAGACCATAATGGCAATGGGGTGAAAATGAATCCGAGCTTGAAGACCACCCTCTCTTCTCGATACAACCCAACCGAGTTTATTTCCATCATGAGGCAGATACAAGAAGCAACAATGCCATGTATATGTTGCAGAAACAAACAGGGTTATATTCTTACAATCAAACCCTAAACATTTTGTTTCAGCAGGTTACATGACCTGATAATCATCATTAACCATTTCATGAGGCTATATTCCTGCTTTAAGTGCCACGATTATATGCATGCATATGATTGAAGTATTATACACCAATACTATACATAGTATACAACATACACTCTTATCTAGAGGTGGGCAAACTTTAAGAACGAGTTCCAGTTTTGGTCAACAAAATCAAATACTGAGTAAAGATTGAACATGTTTTTGTAAGTTTCTGGTTTTTACCGGGTTTTCATGGGTTTTGACTGGTTTTTGGCCTGGTAGAATTGGAACCAGTTTGGTTTTGGTTTTAGTTATGATTTTTCTGAGAAATTAAAACTATTTGTACCTGCTGGTTCAAGTAGGATCGGTTCCGTGTAGGGTATTCGGGTTCGGTTCTAGAACCGGTATTTTTGCCCACCTCTACTCTTATCCCTCATGAATTGAATACTTGAATAGAACAATATATACAGAATATAAGATAGCAGACTCAAGTTCTGGCACCCAAACGATCCAAATTACAGAAAGAACTTACAAAACCTAACAAAAGTTGAGCATGATTGCTTAAGAAAGGTGAAAGCATAAAAACTAGATCACAAAAACTTTAAATATATACCTATGATGCTTCAAAATTCTGGTAAACATACATTATCTGTCGTTTCAAAATATAATATCGACTGAATAAGAAAATAACATGCAGGTAGTAATAGTTTCATAACAAAATGAAATTTAAGCATGAATACATACAGGAATTTGAGAAATCACCAACAAGTTAGTTGAACTAATGAAGCTTTCGCCAAATATTAGTGATTTTTGATGTGTTGAGTGACTTCAATTTGGAGAAAACAAAACCTGCCTTCGGGGGGTTTCCATCGATGAGAGAAGTCTCAAATATTTCCTTGCATTCTTGTACAACCTGGTTTTAGGACAAGGGTAAAAGTGTCCGTTAAGAAGAAATATAAGTTTAACAAATTTAACACAAAGCAAGACATTCTACATTGGGTTAACTGCATCAAAATGAATAAAACTTGACTAGTATTATAATTGTGTGTAGCATATTAAAATCATTATCTTTAAACATGTCGAACTTGAAGTAATTACAGGTACCATATGAGTGACTTGAACAAAGATGACCGGTTACCTGTTTCTAATTTTTGCAATTTTTTGCTTTTGATTATTTTACAAAAATAAAGCTACTCCTATTACTATTATTATTAATAAAAACAATACTTTTGTTAACTATTTTTTCTTTTGAATGATTGAATTATTAAAATCTGGATACATAAAAATAAAATAGGTGTAAGTTCAGTACATGAAGATTCAAGTGGCCAGTCACACGCAAGCAATTCCCAGATTCGAGTTCACCGCAAATGTTTCATCATATTTAAAGGTAAGGTTTGTTCAGAAACAGACTCTTTATCTCATTGGGATAAGGGTAAGATTTGTCTTCATTTAACCCCCTCTCCCCAAAGACTTTGTTGAATAGTAGGACTTTAATGCGTATGTTCTATTTTGTTTTGTGTGTATATTTAAGGATAAAGGATTGACCTTACTAGGCAATGTATCATTACAATACTTGTCAAATTCAATACATTTTGTGTTGACCCCTTTTATAAGTGAATATAACTGAGAGATTAAAAAATTAGCTTTGAGTAGCTAGTTGCATACTAGCTAGCAAAAAAAGATTGGTAGAATTGCCTAATTAACCCTTATATTAAGCCTATCACTTCTGTTTCACCCATCTCTCCTTGTTTCACAGAATGTCCTTTTTGATCATTTTACCAAATAGGCACATCCAAACACTATCTTTCTACAACTTGTTTACCTATTTTGCCTATTAAAATTTATCCTTCGTGTAGAAACTTGGAGTAAATGTGAAGGTGTATTCACTTATTTACCAAATGTGCCTTAAAAAAGTTAATATATTTAATACGGTTTTGACATAGGAAATGAATTGGGCAAAGCAGGAGATCACACAAGTATTTATAACTTGTAATGTTTAAAGGGGGCAATTTCTATCCGTTTACTTACATATGTATTGATTTAGGTGTAACACTATATTCAAACTAAAATATAAAATATTTAGGCCAAAAGTAGCCCAATGTACAACTTCAATGAATCAATGTATAAAACCTCCAAATTATTTTATAAAAAAAATTAGATTACTATAACATTTATATAGTGTTTGTAGTCATATTTGGCATACTAATTATTCATAAAAAAATTATTTTTTTGGAGCGAAATTGTTGCACGTAAAACCAACTTGAATGACATCACCCATGATAACCCAATTTGACCTGTAAGACAAGCAGGAAACCCACCCACTTTGCCACCGCTAAGTTTGCTAATATGCATACCTCCTTGGCATCTTTGCGTGGTATTCCTTCACGCAGACTAACAAGTTTCTCCACAACATCAGGCTGCAATTTTCATAAAATTCACTTAGTTGGCTGCTTAAATCTGTGGATTCATTAGTAAAATAAACATCATTAAACATTTAAACCATCCTTACTGGGCAATCAGGTTGATGTTCAAGGATGTGTGTGTAAACAAGAGTGAATGTATCTGGACTCTCGGCTGATGCAAGCTCTCTCAAATCAATTAGTATCCTGAGTCTGTTTTCAACTTTCTGCGTGTACCAAATCAAAAGTTTCAAATTAAGAAGCAATACAGAGTGGCGAGTTGGCTAACGGGTCCAAAAGGGCCAGGCCAAGCCAAGCCGACCCACAAACACTTTTTTCTTTTTAATTAATTTTGTATAAATAGTAAATGTCTTAATATTACAAAGATAATAAATTAAATCTTCCAATAAAAAGAAGGTTGCATGAATTAGAATTAGTTTTAGGCAACTTCCAAACTGTTTAAGTTGCACCCATTTGGCCATTTGGTTCATCTAGTCTTTCCCCTTTTGGATAATTTTTTGTATTTGATACATTTATGATTTGAGAAAAAGAGTAGCACAAATCATCTCATTTATAAATAAAAGTATCAATGTTTTAGGGTAACTTACATTAACGCTTATGTATTCCCTGAAGAAATCCATAAGTACCTCTTCATCAAGTCGCATGCGTTCAATTGTTTCCTCCTTAATGTAATTTTTCTACAACAAAAAGTAACTATAATGTTTTACTTCCATCCTAGAGAAAATAAGCTTACAAGTAGTTGGATAAGTATGTTTTTACGTTTTGACACAAAACATTAAAAATCATTCTTTAGAAACCTGAGACAGAAGATGGTCAACATAAACAATGACTGTTTGTTCTAGGCAAGATTCAACAAATCGCCTAAATGATCTTTCTTCAATATACCTGACCATCATGATTTAAGAACAAAAAAGACAAAGTCTGCAATTAGACACATGACCTATTAAATTAAAGAAATTTAAAATTATATTTTAATTTTGTTAGAACACGTAAACTTACATCTTTACATCTGTAAAATAATCACCAAATGTTGCCACTAGGTATTCGGTAACCTGCCCTTCACTCCATTCTGCAAACACAATGAAAATCCTTAACTCCTTAATAAAGAAAAAAAAAAATTAATTAATAACACTAATATAAAAGGAAATTTTACCTTTAAGATAAAGTTTGACCAGTAGTTCCTGCACTCCCGGATCATCAAATATGACATTGACGGTTTGATGAACAGCTTCCTAAATCAATTAGAAAAGGTTAATATAAAAAAGATATAAAAAGTTAGTTCTTCACAAGGCTCAAATAATAGTAAATAATATACCTTTGCAACCTCCAGAAAGCCTTTGCAGGTGTCTTCAAAATTAACCTGTTGCAAAAGTCAATATTGTAAATTTGACTGCAAACAGGAAAGACAATACTTTATTTTGAAAGCAAAAAGAACAACCTGCTCCGCATAATTTTCTGGGAGGGCTTCAATAGTGCTAGAAGCGAGCTCCATAGCAAGATCATAACAGCGCAAATTATTGTTAATCTGTCATAATGAAAAACTTAGAGTGAATTTAAACATCTGTTTAATTTATTCACAAGGTAAAACTTAAATAAATTATAAATATATACAGAAATTACAAACCATGGCACATATTGGTTCTAAGCCAATATCAGAAGCAGGTTCTTCCAATCTCTTTTTTTCAGCTGCTTGGAAATCAATCATTACCTGAAATATATATTATGAGAAAATCTTTTCCATCTAAAATTTAGTAATATCAAAAAAATTTGAAGTTATACAATCAGTTTATTTAATTCTGTTGGACCAATCTTGACAAAGACTTAATAGTTTAGGGGTTATTAATTATTGAGCCATAGTTATAATGATTATTAAGTCGGTAAGACTAAAGGATAAGGTTGAGTTTTATTTTTAGCTTAACTTAAAAGGAGATAACTTAGCCTAGAAGATAGGAATTAGGAACTGGTTAACTTGTTGAACAAGGTTAATCAGCTATAAGTTTTTGTTGATTTTAAAATTGTATAATACAACCTATTTTATGGAAAAATCACCATCAAATTTTATTTTATTTGATTTTGTTCTATTACAAGTCTTTTTATATTGAACCTTTATCTACGGATACAGAATTTCATATAAAACTTAGTTCTGCTATTTTTTGAATAGATGGCGCAGATTTAATAAAAAAATCTTTCTAATTGTGTATATACCTGAATGATGGACAAAGCAATTCTGTATAGCATGACTTCTGTGCTATTTTCTCTAACAATTTGCACTTGTTCTGTAAGAATTCTAAACAAGTCAACAGCAGCAGGAGTATAAAGCTTTCCTTCTTCTGTTGATTTTGGAGGTTGTACTTTATCAGCCTCGAGAATATTCAAATACCATTTCTAAAAACAGTTGAAACGAAAATGCCGGAAAAAGAATAAGTAATATAACACTTCTATAATATGAATAAAAATATTGATGAAAACATAATAACAAGGTTACCCTTGTTGTCGCTTGCATTCTCTCAACATATGAATCCATAAGAGGATCCATTGCACCACTTTCTGAACAAACTTGAGCCAATGACTCATCAACTCCAAGTGCAATCAGGTTCTCTTGGTACTCAACCACCCACCCTGTTACCTGATTTCATTAATAGTAAGAATAAGTTATTTTATGATTTTAGAACAATGACAAGAAACTGCAAACAATATACCTTTAAGATTTCAATGTTTGTAATATCATTGGCACGATCACTCAGCAGTCTTAGCCACTGAATAAACCTCTCTGTGTACAGATTAACCATGAGCTGGAAAATTTCATATCTGCAACAACAATAATTCAAAATCGATAAGAGCTTAAATCTGTTAAAGCAAAGAATCAAAGTGCAACTTTAATGAATTGAAAAACTGAAATCAGATTACAAACCTTGGAGGAAAACAAGGAGCCACATAATCGTATATATCTCCCAGCTCTTCCCCAATCTAAAAATAGTTTGCTATAAATGTTCAGCTGGAAACTTTTATCCTTATTGTTACGAAATTAAATCAATGAGCATACCTTTTTCGCCTCTTCTATTGCGCCTTTAAGGTTTTCAAAGACATGCTGTCACAAGTATATTTTTATAATTATATGGTAAAAAGTAAGATACAGAATTGCATAAATAGGTTGAAGAAGTACTTCTGATAAAAGTTTGCTAAATCTTAGTTCAACAGCTTTTGTTATATGCTCATAACATTTGTCTTTGTAGCCTTTGCCTTGTTTTGCCTTTTGAACTGGAAGGGTTTTAGAAGACGCAATTGCAGTAGTAGATTTTCTGCATGTAAGGATGGAATAAAATAACACTTCGGAATAAGGTACAATTAGGTTAGTTAATGTGTAAAGTTAATCTAAAAACAATAATGTTAATACATACTTGCCGGCTCTGTGAGGATTTGCTACTGATGCCATTGCACCACCACCTTCAGCCTCAGCAGCTTCTTCGGCAACCTGTTCATCAAGAATTTCTTGCATCTCAACAACCCTGTAAGCATAGTAGGAAATGTAAATTATTTTAGCTTTGCACAAAAAGGTATTTAGAAGAGTTAATAAATCCTGTCAAAACAATGTTAAGAGTGTTGAGAAATAAACACACCTTAAAGCACGTACAAGTGTTTGTGGGCTGCAAATAAGACATAACACGACACTCATAAACCAAAAATTACAAATAAAGAAGCACAACACATCAAGAACAAATTAATCCAAAAATTTGAATTACAAATTGCGAATCAGATAGCATGGTAGATATAAAAAAACCTAGATAATGAAGGACACAAGTGTAATTAGCATACCTTTCTTTAGCGAGTTCAAAAAAGTTGGAAATATGTGACCATAATGTCTGCTCAAATGTCTCCCAAGTCCGATCTACTTCTTCAAAATATTCTCTGTAATATTTATAATGGTAAAAATGTCAACCCCAAAACTTATTTGGATAGACTTGCATTAAATATGATGGTCTCACTACAAATCATCAACATGCAATAATTGTAATTTAGAAAATTTGATCCAGACCTGAGTCTGCCAACCTCCTCTTTATGAGATCCTGCAGCAGCTAATGCAAACCTCCTCTTTCCATCAAGGGCCGTTAACCTCTGAAAATTATGAAAAAAACATAAGAATGGCCAAGGGATCATGTTTGTAACATAAGAGTAATTTTTAATACCCCGTGCCCCTACCTCATATGTGTTGATGAGCTCTTTGTCATCATCTAAGGAATCATGTGCTGCAGAAGCTTCCACGGAAATTGACATCATTCCCTCTACATCCTAAACAGTGGCGTTAACTTTATATTACTGTTACAAGAATAAAAAATAAAATGAACAAAGGATTGGAGAATTGGCTCCCTGATTGACCATTTTAGATGTATACCTTCAATGCGGTGTTTAAGTTATTTCGTGCATTGCTAAGAAGCTTAATCTGATCATGATTCTCAATTAGCGTTTGGCATTCTTGACATAGCCTGAATAAGTTAAGCAATTAAATTAGTCATAAAGTTTTGAGTCAAAAGACTTACAAAAGTGGCTACATGTGTCATCAAATATACCTCTCAATACTAACAAAGTTCTCACGGAGATGATTTACAGTCTTCTCAGATGTAGCAAGGGCTTTTAGACCAGCTTGCGCCTGTTCAACCTGTAAACAAAATGCATAAACTTGATGAATCATGTTAACCTAAAGCATTTCATCTTCATATTTCCATCTAGAAGATAACATTCAGAAATGGCAACAGGACTAAAGTTTGGACCTTTTCAGTAGAAAGAAGATTTACCTGTTCAGCAACCATAGTGCTAAGTTGTGCATCATTTGCCTGAAAAAAGGAAAGGGACAGATTAAGTGAAAGCTAATTCCCTTCATTTTCAATGAAACCCAAACAAAAATCATATTCCTAATGCCATTATAAGCAATAGAGACCACTCAAGTTTTATATTCCTAATGAAACTTCCAAGTAAAATGGGGAGTTTGATCCTAACTTCTGCTCGTAATTCAATTAACAAGCATTCAGAACGAAAATTAACACAAAAGAGGATTCACGATAACCTGTTGGCGTGCAATGTAATCCGCCTTGATTGAAGAAATCGATAACAAAAGCTCAGGGAGCGGCAAGAGCTTCGCAACCTCGCGAACTGCAGACTCCTTAGCTTCAATTCCTAGATCTTCGACCATCATCTTGCCAGAAATTATGAATTGCGTGAAATTGTGAATCTACTACTTTCTTACATACAGAAACTTCGTACTGGATAAATTAGATAGCGGTAGATAGATGATATTATAGCTTTGAGTTCATCAGATCTCCTATATAGTATATCATAGATGTATAGATATCAAAAACGCAATTTGATTCAAATCGGGGGAGAATTATGTAGCAGGATCTGGAAGAACTGTAAATTAACGATAACGAATCGCGAAGAACTTACTGTTTCAAAGTGAAGTGATATGAAAGATTACTGTGGTCGCACCGGTGCCGGAGACGATGACTGGTCGACGGCGAATAACTCCGGCCGATTGATGGAAGAAGTTAATAGATAGCTGTCGTCTGTTTTGACTGGGTTGATCTAGTTTTCTTTCGCTTTTCTTTACTTTTCTTTTATTTTGATTTTCAATTTTGTAACACTTATTTTCTAAGGTGGTTATTGTTTTTTCCAAAAAGGTCTGCGTGACCTCTTATGTCTGCGTCGCGCAGACGCGGGCAGAGGTTGTTCCTCTGCAGACCATTTTTTTTCTCTCAGACATTTCATTAAAAAATATCTGTACGACTTCTTCTTGACGCAGACATGGACCAAGCTCTTTTTTAGCTCTTCCGAGCTCTTCTCACGTCATCGCACCTCCAAGTTCCCCACACAGCCGGCTCCCCCACTGCCGGTCTCCTCCGCCGTTGCGCCTCCTCCGCCGCGCCTTCCACCGCCTTCTCCTTCTCAATCGAGGATCTGTGGAGGATCGAACGGCCGTCGCACCTCCAATCGTACGCCTTTCCCCCTTTTTCGGTCGTCTACTTCTCACGCGGGTTCGATCGAGGGTTTTAGATCTAGGGTTTTGTCCACCTCTTCTGCAAAAGAGGTCTGCAGATGTGGTCCACAGACCGCAGACATTTTGCATCTGAAAAAACAAACACCACCTAAGTTTACTAATAGTCAATATTTAGAAATAGTTATATCCTTTAAATAAAAATTTATAAGAGATTTTATCTTTAAAATTACATAAATCATTTTTTAATAATTTACATAAATCATCCTTTATATTAAAATAAGGATGAAATCAATTATTAATTTTCATTTTTAAAGATAATTTCTGTAAATATTTCTAATAAAAAACGACATTTATAAAAATAGCTAATATAAGAGATGATTTACGTAATTTACTCTTTCAATAATTAAAACTTCGTTAAACTACAATTTTCGTCTATGATGTTTGTCCAAAAATCAATTTGGTGTAAACTTAAGGACGGAAATTATAGTTTATTATGTTATTTTGAAATTAATGTAACACTTTTAATAAAATGCTAAAGAAAAAATAATATTTTTTTGAAATTTTTGTTAAATATAAAGTTATAATCTTCTGTATGGACAAGATCAATGTCTTATCAATATCGAGTTGGTATAGAGCTAAAAAAATACCGATATCAAAGATGAGCAAAATTATAAATTGAATATCATACTCGGTTTTATCGGTTTTGTATCGGCCGATATTTGTACCATTGAAAATACCAAAAACAATACCGAAGGGTACCATAACCAAAAACATGAAAAATCAATGCCAGTATCACATTGATAGTATTCGGTTGGTATCTACTTGGTACGGGAACTGATACAACATCGTTTCGGTACCGTACTAGGTACAAAATGTTCATATCTAGTCTCATGTCAAATATTTATGTAAAAGGTATAATGTCCTAAAAAGTTAGGACTAAAAAACAACTGAAGTTAAATTAGAATTCATGCTATGTTGACATCTAATAAATTCATTATAGACGAAATATTCATTTTAAATATAGAAATATTCACTAGCTTAGAAACCCATATGTTACATGGGTTTAATAATAAAAAATATAAAATTTTAACATAAAATAATAATAAATATTTATTAATTTTAAAATTATATTTTAATATAAAATATAATTGAAATATTCTTATAATTTATTAAATTTTAATAAATTAATAACATATTAGTATAAGAAGATTTATATTATTAATAATTAATTATATAATTTAATCACTAAAAATTATTAAGTATCTAATAGGAGAGAGAGGCGGGAAAAGTAATTACAGATTTCAACACAAAGTGACACGTGTCTCCTATAAATACTCTTTTATTAGAGTAGGTAGATTATAGGCGAAATATTCATTTTAAATATTGAAATATATGATTATGTGATGTAATGTAGAAAAGGAATAAAGTAAAGATTAAGAGTAAATTACGGTTTTGACCCTGTGGTTTAAGGGTTTTAACTATTTCGGCCCAAAATATAATCTTTTATCAATTCAGCTCATATGGTTTAGACAACTTACATTTTTTGCCCTCAACCATAATTAGATTTTGGGCCAAAACAGTTATAATAGTTAAGTTTGAGGGGCCAAAACTGATTGTTGTCTAAACCACATGGGCTCAGTTTTTGGCCATCAGCTCGGTTCGTTTTTGGCTCAGTTTTTTCATAAGAAATTTAATATTTGAGTTGCATTCATTTTTAAAGTAATCACTATCCTTTTATATGTAAGTTAAAAAAGTTCTTAAGACCAAACAACACAAAGTTCTCAAAATCAAATACATAGCACAAAGCATCCCATTAAACCCAACTTATTTAGGAATTAGGGTTTGAGACTTTGAGTAAAGACATGGATATGCAAATTGTGATTTAGGAATATGATTTAAGAATGAGGGAGACACGTGAGATTCATTACGTCTTCTTTTCTTTTTCTTTTTTTTTTAAATATAATTACAAAAATTACAACAAAGTATATTTATTATTTAAAGTAACCCTATAGTTTATATCTTGGTATAACATGTTGTAAACGAGCCGAGCATACGAGCCGACCAGCCTTGGCGGGACTCGGCTCGGTTACAAACAAGTTTTATCCGAGCTTTTTCCGAACGAGCTACAAGCCGAATATGAGCTTCGAGCTTTTTTTGACTGCACTAACTAAGGCTTTCAAATAGTCATATGCGGTTGACTTAAAATCACTATGGATGACTAATCTACTGCGGGTGACTAAGCTACCTATGGAGGAATCACTTGAAAAAATCAAAACTGTTAAAAAGTAAGGTTGATTAGTGTGAGATATAGATGAAGAAAACTTAACCAATTACCCACTGATCAAACCCGTAACACTATTCATTTCACATATTTCAATTATATAAGATCTAAAGCTTATATTTTTAGGGATTTAAATGCATGAGTTCCAAGTGGGTATATTTATATGCATCTCATCTTAAAAGCCTAATCATGCTAAATCAAGAAATGAACTTTAACATGAAGCTATATAAATTAGTGAATGAAAACATATTTAGTATGCATCTTGATCATGTGTTTGTTTGTTTCTTTAAGAATTATCGTAAATTAGTTACTATTTTTTACTTAAATTTTCAAGAAAAATAACGTATGTATGATTGCATGAACGGAAAATACGAAGAAAACAAAGAAAATTGAAGTAATGGAGCTCATAACATGGGTCATTACTCGTCAGGCACAACTTCATGCCCCATAACACATGAAGTCAAGAAACAGTGGCCCTGGCTTTTGGCTGGAAAAGCCTTGTGTCTTAGGTATCATGATTGTGTGCCAACCAGTGTGTCGGCCTGTCGGGAACGATTATCAACAACACTGTTATAAAAATCGGCCTAGGCGGCCATTTACTGTGTCGATTTTGGCATAGGCGGTGTTTAGACGCTAGGAAGCTTAGTTAGATTTTTTTATTTTATTTTTTATTTTTTATTTTTACTTTTTTATGGTAAAAAGGGACCAACTTCGTGATTATTTAGACATTTCTTAACCCAAAATCCTTAATGTCTCTGAAACATCGAATCCAGCCACTTAATATTGAAATTCATCTCTAAACTTTGAACTCGATGTTTAAGTTTGAACTTAGTACTTGACTTAGTATTTTTAAGCTTATTTTTTAAATTTTTTGAAATATTATATTAAATTATTGATATTTATGGGTGTGTGTGTATAATATATATTTGTAAAATTACATATAAAAATTTCAATCCGCCTAGCGCCGATTAATCCATATGCGGTACCTCGTCGCCCGACTAGAGCCTATCGACTTATCAACCATGATCAACAGACAATTATTGAAGCAATTTTTGTTTCACCACGGTGTCGTACATCACGGCCCCATTTGTGTTTTGCGCATACTATGTATATATGTGTCTCCATATGATATGCTTTTCAAATTGCATGCTTCTTCTTAGTTGTTTTGATTATACCTCTTCCACCAAACATTGCTACTGTTGTCACCATTATCATATGGAGAGATACATATCAAGCACAATACAATACAATATGCATGAGTTAAAGTGTTGGCACCAAGAGTTAACTCACTAATACACTATAATATGTGTGCATAGGGTTTGTCGACCTAAATTAACTAAGTGTGAGTTAGGGTAGTGGTCACACCACTAACCCAAGGATACAATACAATACAACTCAATCTCTCGTAGAAGGCTTTGCTTGGGTACTAGAGTAGGAACGAAAGTACTTCCAATTCATAAAAGTTATGATTTATGATAATAGTTTTCTAACAATATCATGAACAAACAATAACGAATACAATTAAATAATAATATTTCATGCATATAACTAATTCGAATCAAAATTTCTATCTAAACACTATGAATACCCTAACGTCAAATGAACTAAAGTGCCATTGACGAGCTAAGAAAAACTACCCCGATAGTTGTTTTTGATGCATAATTCCTTAATTCCTCTTTTTATGCACCACCAACGCGACAATAGATATTATTTTAGGAGTTTTCAATACATATACTTCAAGAATTCGAAAATTGGGAACTTGAGATGCAAATTAATTACATATACTAGCAGGTCACTAGATCATAACATTTTTTTTTAAAAAAAAACATACAAATTAGGAATTTGGGATGCAAAGTAATAAAGAAGTGTTAACATTCAAACCGTCCCCTATGTATGCATTAATGTATGTATGTAAATTAATAAAAATTTGTGCCCCTTATAATAATTAATCTAAAAAAGAGATAGGGTTTCCCCTTCATGAGCCATCAATATACAAGTGATTTGAATTATTAAAAGGAGATATGTCAATTCTTATTGTACATTTGTACCTTACTAGCAAATAACGATACCCGTAACAAATGCTTAAACTTGAATCAAACTTGATGGAACCCTACAAATTGTCGTTTTCGGACCATGATAAGTTTCACTTTGGTACGTTGTTTGTGAATTGATTTGTGATGATATTTTTTATTTAAACATTTTATTTTATTATTATTATAATTTACAAACGTATCAACAAATTTATTATTTCGTACCATCACTTTTTATAACATTTAGGAAGCTATTATAAATATCATATAAAAAAACAAGAGATTTATGTACGTATGTCTGTATTTGTGCAATTGGTTATTTTTCCATTATAATAACTAACTAGGTCTATTCACCCCGCGCGTTGTGACGGGTTATCACAGTACACTCTCAAGAACGGGCATTATACATTATTTGTAGAAGCATAAGTTGCATAGCAAAATCTAATATCTCATCACGAAATCTATAGAAATTTCTCATAAAAACATAAAATCATACAAAATCCTCACAAATATGTTATAAAAATAATAGAAAAATAACTCACAAAATCTGTCTCATCAATCGTTTGGATTAAAAAAAAACCCAAATATCTAAGCAAATCTCTCAAATTTAATAAAATCAAATTTTTAAGCAAATCTTCAATTTAATACCCTTATCTTTGTTTGCTACTTTTCAAAGTTAAAAAATTTCTGATGATTCCAGTCTAAATTTTCAAAACGTCACTGCATGGATCATGCACCTAATAATATAATATATAATAATATAACATAAAATCCAAATTTCTAAGTAAATCTCTTCAATTTAATACTCATATCTCCGTTTACTACTTTTCAAAGTTAAAAAACTTTTGATGGTCAAAGTCTAAAATTTCAAAACATCACTGTATATATGGATCAGACTCATAAATAATACAATATATAATATAAATATGATTTTGATTATATAAAATAAATGAGGCCCACAAATATAAAATAATAATATACATACTATTCATTTTAATCTACTTTTATATAAGTAATTTAGTATGTTGATTAAAATATGATGGCCAATTGTAAAATTTTCAAAGTCTTTATAAACATTAATAAAAATAATAGTAAACACGTGTTATTATTTTTTGATTTCTCACTTTTATTTTCCTGTTTTTCTCCTCAATTAAATAATTATATTAAATAATATGATATTGAAATTTATATTTATGGAAATTAAGCAATATCTTAATATTTTCTTTCTTAATATATACTTTATGAATATTTTAGTTATATTACTTTTTTTCAAACTATTTATTTTTTCCCCTAATAGCTACTGAATTATCTTCAAACAACATTTTTAAATCGTTACATTGAATCTTGAATTAGTAGTGTGCTGACTGTTGAGCCGTTGCTCCGGTTGTTACGGCGGCACAAAACTAAGCTACACAGCTGCTTGGTTCGACTCAAGTAGCACCGATGGTGATGATTTGTATTAGAGGTGTTCACGGTTTGGTTTTTATAGTTTTTAGATGAAACCTTAAACAAAACCGTTAATAATGGTAGAGGTGGCCAAACCAGGTTTTTTTTTAACCGGTTCTGGTCAACAAAGTCAAGAACCAGTAGGACTGTAAACGAACCGAACGTTCAGCGAACAATCGTGAACCATTTGGCGGGAATTTTGTTTATGTTCGTTCGTTTAATAAAAGAACGAATATGAACAGTGGTCGTCTTCGTTCATTTGTGTTCGTGAACGTTCGGTAACATGTTCGTTTACGTTCGGTTAAGTTTATTTATTATTTTTATTCATTAAATGTGTTCTATATTTTTAATTTTTTATTTTTGGTTTAGTAATATGATATTTAAGTTATTTTTAGTTTAATACTATAATATTTTAATTTATATATTTATAAATGATTATATCCAATGTTTGAAATTAAGAATGTTGATTTTATTGGTTAAATAATATGTGTTCGTTAGCGTTCGTGAACAAGCTAAATTCCTTAATGAACGAACACGAACAATAATTTTCGTTCGGTTAGCATTCGTGAACCTGTCGTGAACAAGTTAAAAGTTAAACGAACGAACACGAACAAGGGCTCGTTCCTGTTCGTTTGGTTCGTTTACAGCTCTAAGAACCAGTTCCAGTTTTTGACCGGTTCCAGTACCGGTTTTTGGCCGGTTCCGGTTTTTCCGGTTCCAATTTCTCTAAAACCAGGAACTGCCCGTACCCACCGGTTCGGGTTTTCGGTTCCGGTTCCAAGTACGTTGGCCACCTTCTAAACAATGGTTTTTGAATAATAAAAGCCAAAAATGAAACTTTAAAATAAAAATCAAACCAAACCGAACCATTATCGGCAGTTTAGTTCAGGTTTGATTTTATGGTTTGCGCTTTTTGGGTTTGGGCTTTTTGAGCCAATTAAAAATAAAAACGGACCATCTACGAAATGAGATCATCTTTGACGAAAGATAATAGGGGCCAGGGGAGCTCTTTTTTCCGTTCGTAGTGTTAACTTTTCTTTCGTATAGTTGCAATTATGATCTGTTAAGTTTTCTTCGGTTATATGTTTCTCTTAATTCCCGGTTTTGATTGACAAATAGGTTATGTTGTTTGCTATTTCAACTAGTGAAGAAGATGAAGTTTGTTGAAATAGTTAAATAAATTTTGAATAGACAACCATAACATAAACCATCTTTGTCTCCATAGTGAAAGTACAACACTAACATACTTTAAGTCTCTATTTTGAAACCCACTCTTGCTTTGTCAACATTTTATTATTATTATTTTTTATTTTAAAAAATTTAGGTGTTACAACCTAAGTATTCTTAGATAATTATCACAACTAGGTTTTTTCCCGTCACATGTTTCGACGGGTTATCACAGTGACTCCTAATAATGGGTATTGTATATCATTTGCTGAATGATAAGTTATATATACTTACATAACAAAATCAAATCTCTTATCACTAACTCTACCCAAATTTCTCATAAGAACATAAAATCATACAAAATTTATACAAATATGTTACGAAAATAATAGAAAAATTACTCACAAAATCCTCCTCACACGGCAACAAATTCGTTGAATTAAAAAAAAACTCATATTTCTAAGTAAATATCGATTTTTTATGAGAACAAACAAATCACGTTATTACTATTCGTTATCATGAACTTTAATATATAAATATATAAATATAATCAGTTAACTCGTGAAACAAGCCGATACACAAGTACTGGTTAGATATATTTGAGGCTTATAACCCTCATCTATTGTTTAGTCCCATAAGCCAACACTCTTGTTGTAAGCAAATATATGAATATACTTCATACATTTTTTGGTACATATAAGTTACAATGACAATACAATTAGCAAATGTTTAATACATTTGTTTAGGTAGTCCAAGTCATAGGCGTGAGAACAAGGATTACATCTTATAATTAATTACTTATACTTAATTTTAATCATATTTATCTCAACATATCATATGTCGTAATAATAAATATTTATTAATAAATATTTAAGTATTTTATATATTCAACATATACAATACACGAATATTAGTCTTGATCTTTTGTTAAAAAATCATGTTTCAAAAATAGTTTTATTAATGTTTAAAAAAGCAAATTTTAACAAAAAAAAAGTAAAAAAAATATTATTATTTTCTTATTAAAGCGCTAACTTATACACAATTTCAATCATGTTTTATTTCAAAAAATTATCTTGTAATTTTTAAATTTTTATCATAAAATATTCAATTTTTTTATTAAACACGTATATTTTATGTTGTACTAGATAAATATCTGGTTATTCACATATTGAGATCCTCTGTCCTTTAAAAAAAATCAGATTAGTGATTTTTTTTAATATTTGGGTATGAAGCTGGAACCAATACCACATGTGCTTAGTGTTTATGGGTATCCTAACTAAATATATTAAGATAAAAACCTAACAAAACTACATTTTGAGAAAACTGAAAACTTACAACCTAAAAACTTTAAAATAACAAGAAATTTAACCAACCTAGTGACAAACTAAAGTTACAAACTCAAAGATCCTATCCACAAAACTTAATTCCTTGATATATTCTAACTTAAGAACCCTAAAAATACAACAAATTTCCCATCAAAATCCAATTAATTTGCCAAATATGTATCCATGATGCTTGAATCAGTTAGATGGAACATGATAGTATCTGCCTTTGCAAGTACATCTATAAACAACTGGACATGATTCAGTCATAGAACACTTGAAACTTATCATCACCCTCCTACAAGGAAAGCATGGTCCGCACGCGTGTGAACAATCCGGTATGCTCGATCCTGTCGGGTATAGATCCATACCAAGTTCTACGTGTTCTCCGCCCTATAAGATATGAATATGTTACATAATGTTCGTCATGTAATCAAGATTTCAACTTAAACATAAAGAAACCTCAATCATTTGCAAAACCTGAAACCCTAAACCCCAAATGTTGATTTGAGAAACAAACCTTAGGATTTACTTGACTTGGAGATCCACTATGACCACCTTGTGTTGTATAAGTAACTGCAATATATACAATATGAATTTAATTAACAAAATGATAATAATATTTCTATTAGGCAAGTATTTTGTAGTATGGAGATTCATTATAGCAAGCAAACAAACAAATAAAATCGGTTTTAGGTTTTTGGAAAAACCGGCAGTTCAAGACCGGTATGAAGTTTCAAGAGAGCAAATTGGTTTATCAAACTGGTCCACCTAAGTAAAACATCGCTTATTTGAGGGTTAACCAGTTTCAGTTTTAGAACTTAAAAAATCAATGACCAAACTTTGACCGGTTAACCGCTTCGGTTATTCCAAAACAGATTATCAACCGGTTAACCGGTTTGTGCACCTCTGGCATATCCCAATGAAATAAAAAGGTTGCTTTTAAAGATACCCGTTATAACAACCAAATAATTAAAAATTCTTACAATGATGTGGATGGAGACTTTCACCAAAGTCAAGTACCAAGAACACAATGGTCACAAGAAGCAAGATGTGGGAATATATGTTCTTCATGTTGTAAAGTTTGTGGCTTTCTTGTAGGGTTTTACAAGACAAACTTGGAGAGAGATAGTTGGGTTTTGGGGGGGGGGGTCAAAATCAAGAAAGTGAACAAGAGTTAAAGATTGAGAGGGTTGGAGAATAAGCAGGCATGCACCTTAGTATGTATATATATACTCACATGCAACAAGTGAAATAGTGTGCTTATAATTAATGTAAAACTTACATTTGATGCACTTCACATGATTCTTGGCCACACCATCTTTTAAATTTGTTTTGAGTGTCATGCATTCAAAAGTTGCCAAATTTGAACCGAGAAACATGGACAAGATTTTGAATTTATGAACAATAAATGTGGGTAAAAGATGCCATTTTGTTGTACGCAAGTAGGGCCTAATGAGTGAATTTATTTAGAAAAAATTGGCAGAGGTTTACATTCATTGCTATGAATATATACAACAGAAGATGTTTATTTACTTTTTTTTAATCATAATAATACATAATAAATAAAATATTAAAAATTTGATATTAAAATACAATGGTTGGATCCACTAAGAAGAGATTTTTGCCTAAGAAAAGTAATAAAAAATCAGAGTTTGACATGTGACATTCTAAAAATAATAAAACAAAATTCATTGCATAAAACAAAATTCATTGCAAAAAACAAAATTCAGTAAAAAATAACAAAATCAAGTAAAAAATCTAATACAAAAAAATATAGTACAAAAATCAAATAACCTAGTATATAAGATAAAAAATCAAGTACAAAAAATAAGATGTATATCTAAATTATAATGACACATATCAACATTATATTAATTATTACCCTTTTTAGGCAAAAATCTGTTTTTATTTGAACTTTTCTCTTAAAAATATATATTACGTAAAGTTATCGGATAACGCCACCAAGGCACCAAGGTTTGGTTACCCAAACCGCCGTGAGATCATGTCTAATCTGATATGTGTGTGTTAAAAACATGAAACAACGTGAAAAGTAGATATATTATCACTTATCCAGTAATATAGTAGTTAGATGATATATGTAAGGTTGTTCCTTTTATCACATAACACCATCAATATGAAAGACGAGTTAGATTCCTTGTAAAACTTATATTTTTGTGAAAACTCTTCTAGATCAATCACATAATTTATATACATTGTATTTTTATTTTTAAATGTATCAATGTAATATTACATATTTTACCAAAAAAAACATTGTATTTATTTTGTTATATATGTATATATCATTTAGTGTTGCATATATGTAATATCATGTCGACAAAAAACATAAGAATTTTTTCTTATGTATAGCTAAGTAATATAATAAATAGAATAATTTTTTTATTAAAATGTGTAATATTACATAAATATTTATAGAAAATAAATGAAATTAATATATAATTTATAAATTATATGATTTTTATAGTAATTTTATAAGTTTCTTGAAAATTAAAAGTTTCTTTATAATCCCTCTTTTACAAAAGACATTTAAAAGACAGAAAGAAGAATGAACTCATCATCATTAAAGATGCCATTCCTACTTGTATGTCTTTGTAAATTATTTTCTATCACATGATTATTAAAATGATCCAATGATTCATTTATGATATTGATCTAAGAGATGATATCTACAAAATGTGGTATCAAAGCTTTTATCAGTTCAATCCTAAAGTATCTTACCTTCTCTATCAGGGGCGGCCCTGAGAAATTGGGTGCCCAGGACGAGTCGGGGAAAAAAAGGCCCCTAACCATTCAAAGCTCCTGACCAAGCGGGGGTCAAGGGGGCCGCGCCCCTTGCGGGGTCCTAGGGGCAGCGCGCCCCTGGCGGGGTTCAAGGGGCAGAGCCCCTGGTGGCGGCGGTCCGCTGGCCAATCAGCGGGCGGGGGTCAAGGGGGCAGCGGCCCTTGTGGGGTTCGGGCAAACGCCCCGAAACCTAAACGAAATGTCATAAGTTAATATGTTCGGGATTAACTTCCGTATTTTACCTAAATCAGTCATTCAATAATCAGTAAACTGTAAATCCATGGGCCCAATTTTTGGGATTTTGAATTTCATTTCTTCTTGAACGTGAGCGTCCATGGAGCCGGTTAGGATAAAGGGCTTTTGAGAAATGAAATGGGCCCATAAATATATTTAACTGAGTTATTTGTTACTCAACCCGTGTAATACTCGGGTTTATCCCTATAATATATAAATACATATATAAAAATGTGCC
>SZYD01002804.1:0-91174 GCA_009363875.1 Mikania micrantha | reverse complement strand
GAATAAGGTTTCATATTTTTAGCATCGATAATATTTTTAATAGGTATTTATCAATTGTTTTATTTCAGCTTTGCCAGTCAGAACGTTAATAAAGGTGTTCACACATTAAGTAAGCTTATAACTTTAAAGTGTAGATAAGTTATCTTTTAAAATTATTAGTAATAATATTATTCTTACTTTCTGGTAGCCATCTACATTAATTTAACTGTCACAGTTCAGATGATAATGTGATCGATCATTCGTTAACTTAGTTTGCTGATTATATAGGTGTACATTTCATATGTTGTTTTAGGATTAATCCTCCGATTGATATAAATATATTTATTACATTAAGCTTGTTTAATTCAGGTTCTTCCATTTGCTTCTCATGATTATAAGTATAATAATAGCAATTAATTTATCGAAGGAAATTTATTAAATATTATTCAGTTTATGTTTAAAACTTATAAGACTTGATTTATTAACTTGATTCTAATTAAAGATTAATTATTTGAGCTTTGATTATGTATAAAATTCTTTATGGGGGCCTAAATGTCTTATTGGGCCTCATCATCTAATTTACAATTTAATGTTTAAGTTGTGGGGATTTTCTTACAGTTGTTACAGATAATCATGACTGATGAACCATGTTTCTGAGTTTTGTTTCTACAATGATTCTGAATTTGTTCTCTGATAACATGAAATGACAATGATAAATGATTGAATCTGACATAAATGAAATACATATAGTTTGTACCTAAATACTGTTCATGTTACTGTTGAGATCACTGTTCCGGTAACATTTTTGGCACTGATGTTACATGAACTATGTATTAGTTAACTTGTTTCGGTATTTTCTTTCAAATTAAACGTATAGACTAACGGGTTTACGGCCAGGATGATAGAGCTTAGGAAGAGGGCATGTCACAAGATCTATGTCACACCCCAGGCCGACGGGAACGGATCGGGTTTTTCCCGTCGGGCGGAAAGTTCCCGGGGCGCGATATCTTGAATGATAATCGGAATGATCAGATTGTTTACATGGCACATGATGTATAATGAGAAATGCTAATCATGACATTTAATACGTAGAATTACAGAAGTTAAATTACACATCACGTGTTCATAATTTAACTAAGTAAATCTACTCAAAAAAATCGTGTAGTAGTTTCTATCTTGTAACTGTACAAGATATGCAAATAGATTCACAATGCCATCAAAATGTATACATCCCAAAAGCAAGCTAGGTCTTCTAAAGTCCTCTAGCTTATACGCTGATGCTTGTTAACTAGACCTGTCCGTCACCTGAGAAAAACATGCATTTAAACAAGTCAACACTAGGTTGGTGAGTTCATAAGTTTAGTAATTGAAAACCATTGAATTATGTCAATCACGTTCACAGCGTTTCACACAAGTTGTCTTGTTAATTGAATCACATGTTTCACCCAATGTCCTCTCCATGGTTGTATTCACAGATAATGTCTCATCCAGTCAAGCATGCTTATATATAGGGAATCACGAAAAGGTCAAGCCCAGACGCTATCCCACCACATGCTTAACTGCACTCGCCACTACCTGTAATACAACGATGGATACCCATTCAATTCATCCCTGGTTCCACCTAGTCTCATCGTGTAGTCTCATATAGTCTCATATAGTCTCATCACATAGTCTCATATAATCTCATCACATAGTCTCATATAGTCTCATATAGTCTATCACATAGTCTCATATAGTCTCATCACATAGTCTCATATAGTCTCATATAGTCTCATCAACATAGTCTCATATAGTCTCATCATATAGTCTCATATAGTCTCATCACATAGTCTCATATAGTCTCATATAGTCTCATCACATTGTCTCATATAGTCTCATATAGTCTCATTAGGCTCATATAGTCTTATATAGTCTCATTAGTCTCATATAGTCTCATATAGTCGCATCACATAGGCTCATATAGTCACATCACATAGGCACATATAGAATCATATTGCATAAATTCATATAGATATCACCTCTTAATTACATAGTCACAAGTTCATGTCTCACACAAATCGGATCTAATCTAACCCTAACACTGTCACCTTTTTGCTTATAGGTATTACCGGTATAGTGTCATAGGTTTCACTACAGTACAAGCATGGCGTTATAAGATCAAGTCTTATAATATAATGTTAGCCTGTAAGGGAATGACATCTTGGAATAGGTTTTTCCTGATGTCACCCTTGATGTCACAAGTAGTAGTCTCATAAGTCATCTGCTCTCAGTGATAAATGTTTTCGTGTTTGACCATGTATGATAAGAACTAGTCTTATCACACATCGTCAGTATTGTGGGAATGATGTGTTATCATGAAATTCATTATCATGATTATCATTCTTTGTCATTCCATAGGGTCACCATGTTGCCCCTAAGCTGTTGTAAGAGATAACCTTACTTCACTTAATCGGCTCAGGTGGTAGTTGATAGTCATTCCATGTTATCTTGTAATATGTTTCGAGTTGTAAGCTAAGTGTTGTAAGCACTTGACTTATTACACTTAGTTAACTCTAGTGCTGAATGATGTTATAAAGATGTGTCATCTTCACATCATTCATGTGTTTTGTTCCTTGTCATCATGTTTATCTATGTTCATATCAATGTTTATTCTTGTAAGAAAACTATGTGTTGTGTGATATAATCTTACAACTAGTTTATTCTATTGTGTCGATGATTATGAATTATATTATCATATTTATCTGAGTTATTTCCGTCATTATCATGATCAAGCACGCATGCATACAATGATAAATAATAATAATTCAATTAATATTATCTAATCAAAGTGCAAGCAATATGATAAACATAAACTTTTAAATAAATAAAGTTAAGCATGTTTCTCAGCCCCGAGAGTTTAAAATCAGTTAAGATTAAAGAAAAGGGGCATATGAACTCACCTTTGTTGTAATGGTTGACTTATCTTAAATAAGAATGCACGCGCTCTCTTGATTGTTCTTGTGGTTGATTTCACGATCCTGTATTGATTTCACATAGTTTGTTCTTATAAGTATAAGTTATAAAGGTTTTGCGTACGTGTTTAGGTGTTAGCCCGAACGTTGGCTAACACCAGTAGGTCTTGATCATCATTCGGCCCGGTTCTATGGTTGTGGGTCATACTCATACTTAATCAAGTAAGATGAGTTTAGTATTTCTCGTTATGTGTTTTGGGTTCAATATTGTTTCGACTCTTGTTGCCTCAAACCCCTCCTTGTTAATCCAAGACTTTGCCATAAAATATTATTTAATTGTATTTACAGGAGACTTAGTAACTAAATCTAAAAACAGGTTTAGGTTATGATTTATGGCTCCACATGTTGTTCTTGTTACACTTGAACTATTGTTACATAATTAATAAATAATTAAGCAACAACCCATTGTTATACGCGATGTTTAAGGTTTGTGATATTCATAAAATTCTATTCACCGTCTTTGTAATAAACTCCCATATTTATGCATATTATTTTATGAAATGGATTCAAAGTGTGGTTTCTAAGACTTAAGTTGTTAAGTTATATGGGCCGCTTTAATAACCATGAGCCGAAATAATAAACTTGGGCCGAACCAAGTGTGTGTGGGCTGAATTATTGGGCCCAATGCTTAGTCTTGTCTCAATTGGGCTTGTTCACTTGACCTGATGTGTGTGTGTATGGGCCAATTGGTTGATGGGCCGAATAATTAGGCTGAAAAGAAAGCTCCTAGGCCGAATTTATGTACTTGGGCCATGACAGCTAGATGGGCCTAGGCCCACTAGGCTTGATTAAGCCGTATGACTACCATGGACCAAATGAGGTGATCGACTAGCTTCTGGTGGCTGACTAGGGTTGTTGTCGAATGAACATGGCCGATCCATGGGGTGGCCGAATGAACTTGGCCTGAATGGAGTATGGCCGCGAATGAGTGTGACCTGGCGAATGGTTGAGGTCCGGCGAACGAGAGTCGAATGAGTCATGGCACCGGCGAATGAAGCAAAAGCGCATGAGGTCCTTCGGGCGAAAGTGCATCCCCCACGAATGTCATGGTCGAATGAGGATTTACTGCCGACTGGTTAGGAACGAATGGGTGTGGCCGAAGGGTTGTTTCGGTCGGCAGCTGTTCGGCAGGCTCACGCCTTGCGGCCAAGCCATTCGACCAAGTGGCTCCATTCGGCGAGCTGATGGTGGCAGACCAGCTGTGGGTGTTCTAACCACGGCCCAACCATCCCATCATGGTTCTTGTGGGTAAGGGTGTGAGGTCTAGTTTCCAAAAGTGGGGATAAGGATCCATGGGTTTTAAAACGGTTGAAGATGAAGATGATGTTCAAACAAGAAGGGTACCGAAAACCCTAAATTCGGATTATTCCAGCTCTAATACCTCGAATTTCAGTGCGTTTGTCTCAGATCCGTTTGTTACTTTCATGTAGAGGAGATCAATACCTTCGTGTAGGTCCAAAGATGGAGCGATTTGGCCAAGAAATGAGTGAGTTAGAAGGGTTTGAAGGTGAGAAAACCCTAACAATGGTGGTGGCCGGATTTTAGAGTAGGAGAGAGGATGTGAGGGTGTTAAAGGAAAGAGATGAAGTCTTTCATGATTTTTACCCCGCGTATATTCGGGTTCGTTTTCGTTGCTCGGTTCGTAAATTCGTCGCGTTTCCGGAAATTAAAACGCGTATTTTTAAAATCTTTAAAACAAAAGAATTTAATTAGTTATTTTGATGAGTTTCAAAATTGTAAAATGTTAAACGTTTTTTTATTAATTTTATTTCGTTCGCGTCGCGTTTTCGTTTTCGTTTCATCAGATCGCGTCACTTACGTGCGTCTTCGTACAGAGCGCTAACTGTACGAACACGATCGTACGTTTCACTTTCTGATTTGGTTTTCTAATTATCAGTTATCGTTCAAACGTTAAACTCACAGATATGCTTGTGTGGATCGTCACCCACGCAAACACGCTGTCAGTTATTATTCTGAAACGACACTGCACAAATCTGATTTGAATTGTGTTTCCTCACTGTCGGACTCAACTGAACATCCTGTTATCACTGATTTTCGCATTGAATTGTCGGTCATCTGATTCCTGTCATCTATGGATATCAGATCGCAAACCGATTCGTTATTGTTATTCGTTTGAACACTGTTGTTTCTCTTGAGTTGTTGTATTTAATGTATTTAAGTTTCACTTAAACACATACAACTGTGATTGTTTTCCGAGTTCTGTTGCCTCACATGTTACGTACTGTATTTACACACAGTATTCTTTGGTGAAAAGTACACACACCGTACGGATTTGCCGGAAGGTTCGGTACTAGTTGTCACAATCTAGCCTTGCCAAGGCTGGTTTTGTACTAAATCTTAGTTATTTTTTTATAACTTTTTATCTGTGATTTTTTATAACTTTTGTTTTCGCAGGAAACTTTTATAAATAAAATTTTATGGTTTAGTAAAGAAAATATAATTATTATGTTAGAAATAAAGCAATATATATGTTACAGATGTTTTTAGAATCTTAATATATTACAAAAACAAACAAATACATATACATATATATATATATATATTACCTAAATATTATTAGGATACATAATTAAATTTTATTTGTGTCTTACAACTTAAGATATACATATATATATATATAGGGTAAAGATCAAATAAAAAGTCCATTTTGCCTAAGAAGGCTAAAAAGGATTTTCAAAACCTCCAAAACCGACCCAAACGAACTCCGATTGAACTCATTTCGATTGCGTTGGAACCGTCTCATCGAACCCTACAATATTAGCTTTTAAATTTTACCTTTAACAACTAGTTTCAAAATTTAGATTTTAGGGTTTAATTTTTTGCTTTTATGTTTTATATTTAGGTTTAGGGTTTGTTTTTAAAGTTTTGGTTTTAGTATTAGGGTTTATTGTTTATTATTTAAGGTCAAGGTTTTAGGGTTCGACAAGACGATTCCAATGATGCAAAAATGAATCCAATCGGAGTTTTCTTGGGTCGGTTTTCGAGTTTTTCAAAATCCTTCTTAGCCTTCTTAGGCAAAATAAACTTTTTAGGGGAACCTTCCATTATATATATATATATATATATTATATATATTGATAGAGAGAGAGGAAGATTCATAAGAAAACTCTTAATTTTGGAGAAAACCAAGAAAACTCATACTTACCAATAAGTTTGTTAAAAAAAACTTCATAATTTTTTTATTATAAGGTTAAAAATGTTATAATGAAAAATAAAATTTTCATAAAAATATGTAAATCACGAAGTTTCGTATATGTAACTCAAAAAGTTACGCATGTAACTCATAAAGTTACATATATGTAACTAGTTACTGTGTCATACAAGTTACATATGTTAGAATTTATTAAATGTATTTTAACCATCTCACAATTATGACCCTTATACTTAAGATATCTAATTTGATGGAAGTTAAATCTTAAGGGTCTATTATGTAAAATGGTGGTGGTTTATTGATTTAATTGTCTTTTGCCCCTAATTTCATCATTCACGTTTATACTTTCCTCTATGAAGTTCTCTGCGTTTTCTTCAACATAAACACAAAGAACATAACACCATTAGAGAGGAATTTGATCCATCAAGAGTGGCAAAAAGACTCTTAATCAGAATCATCATGGCTTCATCTTCATTTGCACACAAGAATGATTCATCTTCATCAAGTAAGTATTTGTAACCCTAATATCATAGTGTTGAATTGATTTGGGACTTGTATGATGTTCATATGTGGATGAATGGTCTAAATTCAAAAGAGTTAACAGTGATCGTCCTGAGGTATGGAAAGAAGCTACAACATCCTCTCCCACTATGGTGTCTAAGCTCAAGGATGCAGATCCAAGCACCATGCTTGACCATTTGCTTAATGCACCTCTTGGAAGTCTAGGTGTTAGATCTGAGGAATCTCCATCTATTGTCAAGTTCATACCTTGGGTTGAAGTGAAAGAGATTCTTTTTGATCTTTGTAGTCAAGAAAGTACTTGACTCCAAGGATCAAGTAAAAAAGAAGAGAGATTGTTCACTGGCTTGCTGGAGCTCCTCTCCCCTTAGTAGAGGTGCTCAAACCGGTTTTTTTTCTCAAACCGGTTCGGTTTGGGACCCGAACCGGTTTGGTCAACGTGTGGTCAAAACCGGTTTGGTGGAAACCGGTTGGTGGAAACCGGTTCGGTTTGGAAACCGGTTTGGGAGATTGAAGATGTCAAACCTATAAAACCAGTTTGGATCGGTTTGAAACCGGTTTGGACCAGTTTGGAACCAGTTTGGAGGGGTTGAAACCGGTTGGGAGTTGAGGATGTCAAACCTATTACGAACCGTCGGTTTGGACCGGTTTGAGATCCGAAACCGGTTTTTTTGTTCACCTCTACCCCTTAGGGCCTTCTCCTAAATCCCAACCTCTTCAGATTACAAATTCTAGAGCCAGAGTAAAGAGATGGTTCTATGACCCTGTCACCAAAACTATGATCATTGAAAGATTCAATGCTTTAAGGACTTTCTTCTTAGATTGGGATACTATCCTTAAGCTTCCCAAGAATGATCTAAAAGAATAGTAACATATTACCTTGGAAAATGCTGACATTGAATATGAAGTCCTGAAGTATGTGAGGACTCTCAAAAATCAAATTGGTTTGGCTCTAAGGAAAAAATATATGGTTTTGGCTTCATCAGTCCAGAGGGATATTGTTGAAAAATAAGGACTAATGAGCAAAACCACTGCAGCCAAACAACTGAATAAAACCGTGGATTGACCAACCACGGATACCTTTTTCTTTGCACTGTATCTCAACAACGAAGTGCAACAGCGGATCCAAAAACAACGGATCCAATAACCACTGATCTAGCAAACTGCGGATCATGTAGCTAATGACAACCACGGAAAAATACCAAGACAACAACGGATTCAATAAACCGCGGAATGGCTTCCGCAGTTCAACCACTGAAGACACAACAACTGATCACAACCACGGAGAACCATTGAAGACTTAGGTTTCCGTCGTTGTTGACTTTTGCATTCAGTTGTTGTAAAATTTTGTTTTTTTCAGTGTATGCACTTTGTCAGTTGCTTGTCTTATTCTTCTTTGTCTTGTAACATTGAATGTTGGGTATTTAAACCCCAACATTCCATGAAACATGCGAATTACATTCCCCAAAAATTCCTTGTGTTACTATTATGTCTTCTCTCCTTTTAGCAAAACTAAACAACCGAAAATAACTAAGTGTAAAACTTTAGAGGGAGCAAATACCAAGGCTTTGACCGTGAGTCTAAAGTCCTTGTTCCTAGTTAAATAGTTCCTACGAGGATCAACAATTGGTATAAGAGCCTTATTCTTTAGTCTTGGTTTAACCATCAAGTCTAAAACTCAAAGCTCTTTTTGATATTGGTTGTTTAGTTTTTCTCTCTAAAAACTGTGTTTGCTTTCTACTTCATTTGCTTTCAAGTTTTGCAGGTGCTTGGTTTTGAACTAAAGTTTGTTCAAAAACCATTCAAAAAACTACCTTGAGAATTCATCTTTCATTGATCTTCTCATATCGTTTGTAACCTAATGGAATAAAAATTCACTCTAGATCCCCACAACACCGGCTCTGCTACTAAGCCACCAATACTGGTAAGGCGCTAGTATAACATATGGCAGAGAAGGATGTTGCACTTTCTGTCCAACAATCACACCGGATGTTGTAAGTCTGTGATGTTCGGACCACACAAACCTATGGTCTTGGATACAAAGACTGGAGAGTCTATCCCTAAGGATCCTCGGAACTATACGGAAGAAGACTTCTAGATACTGGAGCTTGATGCTAAGGCACATGCTCAATAAGCTATGGCTCTCCCAAATGAAATTTATTCTGGACTTCTTCACCATGAGTCTGCTAAGGACTTGTGGGATGCTCTAAAATAGCAATTCGGGGGAACCGATGATGTTGTCGCCAATACGAGGGAGATATTGGCTCAACAATATGAGACTTTCACCCAACTAAATAATGAGTGACTTACTCAACAATTGAAAGGTTCACTTCTCTCTTAAGTGAACTAAACTTGCTGGTCAAGTGTACCCAACCATCTCAGTCCTCAACCGCTTCCTAAGATCTCTCCCAGACAAATGGGGAAACATATTCTATTGTTATGAGATCTTCATCAGACTTTGGCAACCTCTCACTTACCCAACTTCATGGTAAGCTACTCTCTTTTGAGCGAGAGATTGGCCAGAAAAGAAAATTAAACAATCAACAGAGGAGTATGTTCAAGGAACACTGCTCTTCTTAGTCATAACTCTGAGATTACTGATCAGGGTTAATGTGAACACATAATATAACCACTGGCATCACTTTCTCTCCTTCTTGTGATGATCACTTTTTCATCCATGACCAACTGTGTTTTATCATGGATGATCTCCATCAAATTCCAGGTGATGACTTGGAATAGATGGATATCCTACATCAACTTGCCCTCTTAAGTATGAGAACTAACAAGTTCTATAAGAGGCAGGAAGAAAATTTCCTGGTATCCATGGGAAAACAAAAATTGGTCAAAACAAAGAAAAAGTCCAATGCTATAGGTGCTATGGCACATGACACTTTGCCAGGGAATGCAGAAATGCTCCCAACACTAATTCCTCAACTTATGTGACATTTCCAAACACTCATTCTTCTGCAGTACCCTACTCTTCATCTTCTTCACACTTTCAAAAGCACAACAACACTTAGGAGACAACTCATATTGTACAAAACTCTCCTTCACCTAATGTACAAAACTCTCTGTCCAGTCTTTCATAATCAAACCAACTAGCTCTTTTCACACAAGAATATGTAGACTGGAGTAGCATGCCTGAGGATGTAGGCTATGCTCTCATAACTAATGAGCCAACATAATTTGCTCTAATGGCTACTAATGAGAACTCCACCTCTTCTTATCAACTTGAAGCTAAGTCTCCTGATGCTCAGGTATCTTCCTCTACCATTGAAAAACTATGCACTGATGTTTGCATTGATGAATTTGCAAAAATAAAGAAATCCAATATGTTGTTACAACAACAAAACCAAGAGCTTGAGTAACTATTGGCCAATAAAAATCTACAAGTAGAAAGGTTAATAAAAAGTAAAGACAGTCAAATTTATGTCTTAAAAACTGAAATAGCTAACCTACAAGCATGATTTGATCTGCAACATGAGAAGTATTCTGCTTGTAGAGATGAATTGGCCCAAACTAAAGTCAGCTGTGAAAAGTGGGTTGAGTCTTGCAAAGGATTCAAGATGCTTCTAAGCAAGCAAGTTCACAACAAAGCTAAGTTTGGAATCGGGTACAACCACACCAATCCACCAGAGGACTATGCCCAATTGATAATAATGTGGATGAAAATGTTCCTGAACCACTATCCCCCACCTTTCTTCCTAATGAAATCCTAGCAATAAAGAACACATTTCCAAGGGTGTATCAATCTGGACAATTTCCAAAGTTTGTATACCCCACTAATACAAGCCCGGAAAAACCAGAAGAAACACACATGGATAATGTTCATAACAATAACTATTCGGAACAAACTGAGGTTGCTCCTGCTATGAGCTCTACTCAAAGTGCAGAAGGTACAACAAATCATGAAACCTCTGTTGACCCTAAGGCCACTCCTGATAAAGGAAAAAAGGCCTATGGTTGATATCCACTTTCCTCCTTCTCATCCTCACCCTCCATAACCAATAATCAAGGCTAATAAGCCATTCATCCCAAACTATTCTTCTCTATCTCCTACCTGCTTGAATGTTTTAAATACAATCACTCCACTGAGAATTGCAGGACAAAAACCCCTCTGGAAAAAATAAGAGATAAGCTGAAGGCTGAAAAGTTGAAAGCTAAACAGGCTTCTTCATCTAAAAGGAATCCCCTAATAAAATGAAGAAGTCCAAGAAAGCAAGTAGACAATAAGCTAACAACATTATGAGACCAAACTCCCATCCATCATTCTACTCACCCCCTCCTTTGGCTGCATTTCCTAGGCCATCAATCCTTGGTACACCACCCTCTTACCCCATGGTGAACCTTATTTCCTACTCTCCTGCTGTTGTGAAACCACCTTCTGTGGACTCACAGATCAATATTTTAGATCAAAATCAGTAACAACCGATTCTGATAATGCAGAAGTTGATGAATAATGTGCAGCAAAACAAATAAATTCTCAAAATGTTTCTCTTCTCTTATGAAATAAACATTGACCATATCTAACCTATTGCATTTGATCCTCTATGTGCAGAGAGCTTCTTCAAACTAAAATCACTTATGGTATGTGGACAGTGGAGGCTCTAGGCACATGACAGATTGCAGGTCCATCCTAATTAACTTCATTCCAAAGAATGGAGGGTCTGTTTCCTTTGGAAACAATGCAAAAGGTTAGATAGTTGGGTCTGCGTCTGTCCTTAGTGGAAAAATGCACTTTAAGGATGTCAGCTTAGTTGAAAAACTCAAGTTTAATCTCTTGAGTGTTTCTCAATTAACAGACAAAAAGTATAGTACATTTTTCACCAAGGAAAGCTGAAAATTCTTTCTCCTGAAATAAATTCTAAAATAAAGGTCTTAATTGACCAACACACTCTACTGACGGCTAACAGAAGTGGGAATGTCTATGTGGTAGACATGATCACTAATTCTCAAACATCTATTCCTACATGTCTCATAGCCAAAACATCGTCTTCCGAAACTGGCCTATGGTACAGAAGATTCAACCACCTAAATCATCAAACCCTTCACAAGCTTTCTACCCTTTCTTTAGTAAGAGGATTACCTTTAAAAGAATTTCATTTTGAAGGAAAATGTGAATCTTGCTTAAAGGGAAATCAACATAAATCATATTACTTTAAAAGAATTTCATTTTGAAGGAAAATGTGAATCTTGCTTAAAGGGAAAGCAACATAAATCATCACACAAGTCTATTGAGGATTCTAAAACAACTAACTATCTTAATCTGCTTCATATGGATCTATTTGGTCCTGTGAAGGTAGCTAGTTTAGCCAGAGAAAGATATTGTTTATTTGTTGTACATGATTACTCAAGATTTTGTTGAACCTTATTTCTCTTCAGCAAAGATGAGACAGCTGATAAAATAAAAGCCCTTATAACTCAACTTGAAAGACAATTTGGTCTTCCTATCAAGGTAATTAGAAGTGATAATGACATTGAATTCAAGAATCATGTTCTTGATGAGTTTTGCACTTCCAAAGGAATCTTTAGACAATACAATGTTCCTAGAACTCCTACTTAAAATGGAGTTATGGAAAGAAAGAATAAGACACTTATTGAGGCTGCAAGAACCATGCTTGCAGACTTAGGATTACCTTTGTCCTTCTGGGCTGAGGCAGTAAACACTGCTTGTTATGTCTTGAACATAGTTCACATTGTGAAAAGACATAACAAAACTGCCAATGAGGTCCAATAAAGCCTCTCATTTCCTTTTTCAGAGTTTTTGGGTGTCCATGTTTCGTTTTTAACACAAAGGACTCCTTGTCCAAGTTTGCTACAAAAGTTGACTCTAGTTACTTTATGGGATACTCTCAAACTTCCAAAGCTTATAGAGCTTTCAATCTCAGGACTAGAATTGTTGAGGAATCCATTGATGTCAAATTCAATGAATCTGCATCAACCTCCTCTTTCCCTTCTACTCCAAATGATTTGTTTGATCTTGAAAGTTTCATATACACTCCTCCTGCCTCTTCCATGTTTCCTTCTTCAGAGTCTTGTCAAACGTCTTAAGATTTATCATCTCTTGAGAAGTGCTCAGTGTCTCACTTGTTTTCTTCCATTCCTTTTTATCCAATAAATCTTCATGATCAAAACGAACATGTATCTACTTCCACATCTCCAATAATTGATAATGCACCTGTAGATACCTCTGAACAAGCTCAGGTTAACTCATCTGAAAACTCTCCTAGCCTTGCTAAAAATACATCTTCTTCTGATGCTGCTTCTACTAATAATTGTTTGCACATCATTCTCTTTAATAGAAATCACCCTCTAGAGCAGATTCTGGGTGATTTAAGTAAATGTGTTCAAACTAGGAGCCAAATCTCAAACTTCTGTCTTCATGATGCTTTCCTGTCCCAAATTGAGCCATCTAAGTATCAAGAGGCTCTTAAAGATAATAATTGGGTGGAAGTTATGCAGGATGAACTGTTAAATTTAAAAGACAAAATGTTTGGACTCTCTGCCCCTTACCCGAAGGAAAATACCCAATAGGAACCAGATGGGTATTTAGAAATAAAATTGGTGACAGCGACATTGTAAACAAGAATAAAGCCAGATTGGTAGTGCAAGGGCACTGCCAAGAGGAAGGCATTGATTATGATGAAACATTTGCCCTTATGGCCAGACTTGAAGCCATAAGACTCTTCCTTGCATTTGCTATATCTCACAACATAAAGGTATTTCAGATGAATATAAAAAGTGCATTCTTGTATGGAAATATTAAGGAGGAAGTCTATGTTTGTCAACCACCAGGGTTTAATGATGTTCATCATCCTGACTGTGTGTACAGACTAGACAAAGCTCTTTATGGTTTAAAACAAGCACCAAGAGCATGGTATGATACTCTCTCTCAATTTCTTCTTTCAAATAAATTTTCTATAAGAACCATTGATAAGACCTTATTCATCAAGATGGTAGACAAAAACTTTTGCTGGTCCAAATCTATGTTGTGACATCATTTTTGGATCAACAAAACCTTCCTTGTGTGAACAATTTTCAAAATTAATGTCTTCTGAGTTTGAAATGAGTGCTTTAAGTGAAATAAAAACATTTTTAGGACTCCAAGTCAAACAAACCCCTAATGGAACTTTCATTCATCAGTCCAAATATGTTAAAGATCTTTTGAATAAAGTTGAAATGAATGATTGCAAAATAATTTCTACCCCCATGGCAACTACACCTGGAATAATTCCAGATGAAAATGGTGAACTTGTAGATCAAACTCTCTACAGACACTGATACAACAGACTGGTACAAATACAAAGTCAACAATCACGGAAACAAGAGTCTTCAGGTCTTCCGATGTTGATGTAGATGTGCTGGAGTTCAGTGTTTATTCCTTCGGAAGTTTGTTCATCGGAACCTGATTAAATAATCAGTTAATTGGGAAGAGAAGATTGTCTTCCGAGTCATTTGACTTCTTCCGATGAAGAGGTTTTCTTCCGATGATATCAAGATCAGCTAATGTCTTCTGAGGGAAATCAGTTCAGCGACACTTCTTTTTGGCAAAGCTTCATCTCATAGCCTTCCGATACTAAAACAGTCCTTTAATCGGAAGAGTAGCATCCGCGGCTTGTCTATACGCGATTTTATTCAAGTGTCTAGCTTCAGTGGTTTTGCTCATCAGTCCTTATATTCCAAAAAGCACCATGCTTAACCATTTTCTCAATGCACCTCTTGGAAGTCTAGGTGTTGGATCTGAGGAATCTCCATCTATTGTCAAGTTCAGACCTAGGGTTGAAGTTGAAAAGGAGATTCTCTATGATCTTTTGAGGCACCATAAGCCTCATTGTATGGTCTAAGAATATGAGGATTATGATATCATAATCTTTATTTTGGTGATATCAATGGGTTTTCGGTGTGTTTGTTCGTTTTCGGTGGACCTAGACGTTTTCGGTGAAGCCGGTAGATGGGAGAATAGGTGTTCGGTGATTGCAGTTGTGGGTTTTCGATCATAGCTCTGTTGGTCTTATATATATATATATATACGTGTGTCTTGTTTCATAATTAGGGTTACGCATTCATTAAGTATTTTCAAAAGAGTTTTCTTTTCATCCGTAACTCTCAGTTGTTCTTCATTGTTCTTGTATGAGACGAGTGCCTATTGATAAATATAATCTTGTATGCAAGTTTTTATGAATGTGTGTTTATATTTCTTGATAAACTAATCATTGATTTCCGCACTCTGATTAGTTTGATTTGATATCGAATTGTTAAGATTCAAGAGATTGGGATTTACAGTTGGTATCAGAGCCATTCGAATTATTTCGAGGCTCTTTCGATCTCAAATATCAAGAAAATTTTATTGTCGAAAGATTCAAGTGTTTCAATGATTGTTGTTGAAGAAAACACATTGGTGTTCTTGGAAGGTTCATCCAGATTATTTACAGAAAGAAGACAATTGAAAATTTTGATTTGATTCGATTTTCCGAAAATTGTGGGTTGAATTAATTCATTGGAGAAAATCAAGGAAAACCTACTGAAGATTTGGTCAACAGAAGAAGTTTTTTCGACAGTCCCATTGTCTATCTAAAAGGCTTTTTGACTGAAAGGGTTTCTCGGCCAACTCAGAATTTTTGGTGAAGTTATTGGTTCTTGGTTGAAAGTTGTGTTCTCCGTTGAAAAGAGTGTTCTCGTCTGAAACAAGAGTTTTCGGTGACTGTTTGGATTTCGGCTGATATTGGTGTTCTCGGTTCATCTTACTTGACTATTTTTCGAGTCAATTTCCCATCATTTATGATGGAGGCTAAGAATCAAAATCAAAATTCCATGACTTTACAATTAGATTCACAGATGGGCACAGCTACAAGAATTCTAAGGCTGTTACACGCCGATGGATTTACTTAGTGGAAGTGGCGTTTCGAAAATCATGCTAAATTTTCAGATGCTAAGATATGGAGATCCATTCAAAGAGGAAAACGGGTGCCTATGTATGTTCCAGATGGATGCACTACTAGAGTTCCCAAGCCGATTGAAGAATACACTGATGATGACTTCGAGATGGTGGAACAAGATGATAAAGCATTAGCATCACTCAAGGTTTTAAGGAATGTACTTCAGCAAAAGAATTGTGGGAAGAATTGGTTCAAATGTATGAAGGAAACAACGATATGAAAGAAAGTCGAAGGGATATGTTAAATCAGAGGTTTAACATATTCATGGGGAAAGCTTGGAAACTCAACTTCAAAGGTTTGTTTGTCTGATTACTGAAATGTGTGGGGCAGAAATTTTTCTGTCAAATGGTGCCTCGAAGCTGGGACATGAATGTGGCTCTAATTAAGAAAACAAAGGACTTATACAGAACCAGTTTAACTGAACTGATATCTATTATTAAGTCCTATGATATGGATGATAAACAATGAACCCTGAATCACAACAGCAGTCTGAGTGCAACTGGAGTTGGAAGCTCAAATAGTGCTTTTCTGTCTCAAAGCACAACTGGAGCAGCTTTTGTCAAATCACATGCTCCAGCTAGAGAATTAAATGTGGCATCACCGGGAGGTAGTGACAGTAAAGTAGTGAATGCTCCAGTTTGGAAGAAAATTTAGCCCTATTTACTGCTTTCATGAAAAGTTACAATGCATTCATGGTTGGAGATTTGAATCAGACAAGCATGGTGTCTGCTGAAATGGACCAGATTCATCCAGAAGATGTTGAGGAAATGGATGTCACTTGGCAGATGGCTGTGGCTGTATTTCGAGACAAGAACTTCATCAGAATATTGGAAAGAATAAGTGGGCAGGTAAAAATAAAAGAATTGGATTCAACAAAGATGAACTCATATGCTTTAACTGCCATGAGAAGGGACCTTTCGCCAGAGATTGCAAGAAACCCAAGATGGCGAAAACGGGTGACTCAACAGTAGCATCATCATCTGCGTCAGAAAATGGCAAAGCACTGATAGCTCAAGAATCAGGAGGATACAGTAGGAGCGATCAACTTCAAGCTCTGAATTTGGAAGAACCTCATGCATTTATGGCAGATATTGCAAGTTCAGCTACTTCTGAGGTAAATCTAAATTTGTGCTCTCAGTTTTGTATTGATAAAGTTGAGGAATATCGCATTCAAAATTCGGAATTAATCGAAGATATGCATGATCTTAAAAGATCTAAAAGTGCTTTAACAAAAAATGAAAAAAATTTTAGAGAAAAAATCGAAGCTCAAAAGAAAGATATCTCTCGATTAAAGTCAGAATTAAGCGAAAAGGGATGTCATCTCAGAGATGCAAAATTGAAAATTCAAAAACTTTCTGCTAAAATTGAAATGTTATCAGAAAGCTTAAATGATTCAGATCGTTCTCTTAAAAAATTTGATGTAACCAGTAACAAAATGCACCTCTTGTTGGATAATCAACTGTCAAATAAAAAATAAAGGGGTTTGGGTTATAACGAGATGCCTCCACCATACAATGGTAATTATACCAGTATGCCTTTGTCAGAGGAGGAAAAGGAAAGAGAGAAACACATGTCATATGGTGTTTCTGCATCACAATCAAAAGATCGTGATCATGATGTGACTAACCATGTGAACTTTACTGATAATTCTATTTTATGTGCAGAAACATTATATCTCTATAACACTGTGCTGATAGAAGATGTTGATACTGATTATGAATCAGATAGTGATGTTGATTCATTTGTTCCTAGCCAATCACCAAAAACCTGTGTTGAATTTTTCAAAATTAATAATTGTCATGTTTATGAAAAACTTTGTTTGAATTCAAATTTGAATGTCAATGCAAATCCTTTTGTTCCAAATGTGATACCTTATGAAAAACATGATGACCTGTCAAAGGTTGAGATGGTAAAGGATGAATTATCCCTGCCCGTCTCAACTGATTCTGAGATTGAGATCACACGTGATAACTCAATCCATGTTTCTAGGTTAAAAACATCCACACCAAAGAAACATGTGAAATCTAGGGTGAGTGGGTATTGTCAAGAAAAGAAACAAACTTGTTTTAGTTGCGACATTCCGGGTCATATTGCCCGAAACTGCCATAAACAAAATCAGTTTCATGAAGCTAAAATAACCATGTCAATCAGAAAACCAAGAAACTTTAAATCCAACAATTTCTGTAAATTAAAGACAAGAAAACCTCACTCTTTTAAATCTAAATCAGTTGAAAATGATTGGAATAGAAAGAAGAATCATTGGTGATCATATCACAGTAACAATATCAAAATGCCATCAAGCAATGTTCATTTAGATAAATATGGAAAAAGAAACGGAATCACGTTGAAGACTTCGAACAAATGTTGAAAAATTAAAATACCATCAAATGATTCTGATGTTAATAAGCAAACCTCAAAACTCATACCTAAACTTGTCTGGGTTGCTAAATCTCATTAATCTAATTTCATGTGCAGGGACAATGGAGTAACTCAAACTACAATAGACGGTACGTAGATAGCGGTTTTTCCTGGCACATGACAGGAGACATTTCCCAACTTTCTGACATGCAGAATGTTAGTGGTGGAATGTTCTTTTTGCAGGAGGAGAAAAAGGAATAATCTCAAAAAGAGGAATTGTCACTCATGGAGCCATGTCCTTCTCTGATGTGAATTTTGTTGCAGAACTCTCTCATAGCTTGCTGAGTGTGTCCCAGATATGTGACAAAGAATATTCCACTCACTTCACTAACAAAGAATGCTTAATTCTCAAACCTGGCTTTGTAATCCCTGAAGATTGGATCTTGCTACGATCTCAAAGGAGGGGCAACTCATACATCATTGATATGAATCTGTCCCCCTCATCAAATGCCACATGTCTTTATTCTAAGATAGGTTCTCATGATGCCACGATATGGCACCGAATACCGGGTCATGCAAATATGAAGAATCTCAATCGTCTGGCAAAGAATCAGTTGGTCAGAGATTTACTAGTCAAAGATTTCTTTTCAATTGAAAAGTGTGTTGATTGCGCAAAAGGAAAGCAACATCGAAAACCCCACAAGATCAAATTGATAAATTCCATTGACTCGATCCTGCAATTGCTTCACATGGATCTTTTAGGTCCAATAAATGTTCTTAGTCTCTTTCATAATTCCTATTATTTGGTGATTATTGATGACCTTTCATGATTTACCTGGTTATTCTTCTTATCAAACAAGGGAGAAACATCGGAACTGATAAAACAGTTTGTCACACTCATTGAGAACCAGTTGAATTCAAAAGTAAAAGGAATTCGATGTTACAATGGTACTGAGTTTAAAAATGTTATTTTAAATCAGTTCTGTGCTGAAAAGGGAATTGCTAGACAATACAATGCTGCTCGTACTCCTCAGCAAAATGGCGTCGCAGAAAGAAGAAATCGCATTCTCATTGAAGCAGCTCACACTTTGTTGTGTGATTCCAAATTACCAACCTTGTTCTGGGCTGAGGCAGTCAATACTGCCTGTTATGTACAAAATCGCACCTTGATCAACAAGCGACATATGAAGACTCCATATGAAATTATTTATGGACATAAGCCTACGGTTGGTCATTTTCGAGTGTTTGGGTGTCCATGCACCCTATTGCATCAAGAAGCTATTCCAAAATTTGATGCCTGGGGGACTGAATGTTACTTTGTTGGATATTCTAGAAAGACAGCTTACAGAGTATACAACAAATTGACTAAAGTGGTGGAGTCATATAATGTTCATTGGCTTGAAGAAAATCCCACGGATGCTAACTCCGGTCCATGTTGATTTTTGATTATGCTACACTTTTCAAATCTTTTCAAACACAGTTTGAAGAATCGCCTATTCATGAAAATCTTTCAGAAAGCTACTTAGAAGAAGACATTCTTCAATCCACCAAACATCACGAAGTTAGCAATGTCTCACCAAGCTTGAATCCAACTCAACCACCATCTCCTGTTAAAATTCCAGACGAAATTGCTGATGTTGATGTTAAAGAGTCATCTTCTGAACAAACCTCACTAGAGAATATTTCACATGATTTTCTCAAATCTATGCCTGAAGAATTTATGACAGATCCTGTCACTCCTGAAATTCCAACAAACTTACCTGAATCTTCAAGTGTACCGGATACTCCAATTCCGTTCTCCACCCACAAAGATCATCCACTTGACAATGTAATTGGACCACTTACCTCAGGAGTGGTGACTCGTCGGGCAGCAGAATACTTAAATGAGTGTATGTTCTCATGCTTTGTATCCCAAATTGAACCCAAAAACATTTCAATGGCATTACAAGATTCTAGCTATATTGAGTCAATGCAAGAAGAACTCAATCAATTTGCAAAGCTGAAAGTGTGGAAGCTAGTTGATTTACCTGAAGGAAAGAAAGCACTTGGTACTCGTTGGGTGTTCAAAAATAAAAAGGATGATTCTGGTGTTATAGTTCGAAACAAAGCAAGATTGGTGGTTCAAGGATACAGACAAGAGGAGGGAATTGACTATGATGAAGTGTATGCTCCAGTAGCACGTCTTGAAGCAATTCGAATTTTTCTGGCATACGCATCGTACATGAATTTCACTGTGTACCAAATGGACGTGAAAACCGCTTTTCTATATGGTCACGTTAAAGAAGAAATTTACGTTGCTCAGCCACCGGGTTTCATTGATTTAGATCATCCCCAACGGGTGTTTAAACTAGACAAAGCATTATATGGCCTACATCAAGCACCTCACGCTTGGTTTGCTACTTTAACAGAACATCTGTTATATCATGGATACGTGCGTGGTGCTATTGATCAGATGTTGTTCAGGAAACAAGTGAATGATGATCTAATCTTGGTTCAAATTTATGTCAATGACAGTATCTTCGAATCAACTAACGGTTAGCTATGCAAAGACTTCGAACAAATCATGTGCAAGAAATTTGAAATGAGTTCTCTAGGAGAAATGATCTTCTTTCTCGGCTTGCAAGTTTGTCAAGACTCCTCTGGGATTTTAATTCATCAAGGCAAATATGTTGATGACATGTTGGCAAAATTCAAGTTTGACGACTGTAAGGCTGCAAACACTCCAATTGCAACTCGTCCGGTGCTGACTGTTGATGAAGATGGTGCATCCGTTGATCATACTTCCTATCGTTCCATGATTGGCTCCTTGATGTATTAACTACCAGCCGGCCAGACATCATGTTTGCAGTGTGCCAATGTGCTTGTTATCAGGCTAATCCTAAACTTTCTCATTTACATGTTGTCAAAAGAATTTTTCGGTATCTCAAGGGAAAGCCTAGGCTTGGTCTTTGGTATCCCAAAAATTCTGAAGTTAACTTATATGCTTTTTCCGACAGTGATTTTGTAGGTTGTGATATTGACAGGAAATCCACATCCTGTGGCTGTCAATTCTTGGGAGACAGACTCATTTCGTGGCAATGTAAGAAACAACATACCGTTTCCACTTCAACTGCCGAAGCAGAGTATGTAGCAGCTTCTGCATGCTGCTCTCAGGTCATCTGGATACAAAACCAACTGCTGGACTACGGTTTGGAATTTCTTAACTCCCCTATTTTTTGTGATAATGATGTTGCTATTCAAATTAGCAAAAACCCAGTTCAACACTCTAAGACCAAACACATAGATATCAAGGTTCATTTCATTCATGATTGTTTTGATAGAAATCTAATTCATTTAGAACTAATTGACACATCAGTTAATACTGCTGACCTTTTTACTAAAGCTGTTGAACGATCTCGATTCAATGTGTTAACAGAACTCCTGAAAATGCTTCGTTTTTCTGATTAAATTTTTAGTAAATTTGTACATAAATTTTCTTTTTCTTGTCATTAGTTATAAGTTTTTTTTTTTAATTTTTTATGCACAAATTTAGGGGAAGATAATGGGTCTCTAGGTCGTTAAGGGTTCAGTTTTGTCTCTAGGCTACTCTTCTGTTGATGTTTGATGGGAAGTGATATGAATTCGTGCCATAGGACAAACAAACATTTTCGGTCAAAGGAAAATTGAAGCCTTAGATGTATAAAATGATCACATGATGTATTGATAGGCTTGACAATTTTCAAAGGGGACTCTAGCTGAATGTTCAAACTAAATAATACACAAGGAATAGATTGATCACTTTCATATAAGGTCTGCACAAAATTGAGTTCCATCAAATATGGATTGAGAGTTGAATTCTACACCTCTTGATTTCAGTTCATAAGACTATGCATGGGCCTTTCAAAAATTAAATGAAAGACCTAGCGCATCCACAAAATTCCAAATGTGCACAATACACGTATGCATGAATATTTCAATGCTAATTAGCTCCATGAAATTTCAGCGCATCCGCAAAATCTATAAAATATATGCATGAGACTCCTTTGTTACTATGTATAGACCTGGACATCTCAGCGCATTAAAAATAAATCAATGTGAAAAATTGAATCCTTAATAAATCCTGAGGATGGATAGGTTTTACCTTGAAAGTGAGATATCTCTGTCTTGTCAAAAATCAGATCTAAAACATGATAATCGAACATATGCTAGTGGCCATGAAGAAAATAGTTGAGTTTAAAGGGATAACTAATATTGACAATCAGTGAGATTTAGAGTCATAGGTGAGGTTCTCTTTGAAAGAAGAATTGAATTCTTTTATAACGATATGATCCCAAGATAAAATGTTAGCAACAAGATCGTGTTGACAAAAGATTGACCGCTTTATGGCATTTAAAATTACTTGTTTTTATTTTGTTTGTTTTATTTTGTTTATTCTTATTTATTCTTATTTATTTTTTTATTTTATTTTGTTTTTTTTAGTTTTAGTTCAATAGTCTTTGTAACATCTGTACCGGAATCGTTACCGGAACAGTAATCTGTACAGTAACTCGTACAGTAACTCAGGTACAAACTAGGAGGAATACTTAGAAGCTATTAACATTTGATGCTAAACACAGACTATTATACGATGTTTCTGAAATCCTGATTTAAACCTTATGGTTTAAACAGTCAGAAACACATCAGACAACAATGAACAGATGCATAGATACTTGATTTGATGCTAGTATGTATAAACGTATGCGAGGATAAACAGAACAAAACTATAACAGTTGTTGTTACCAAATGCTAAACCGACGAATTATTCGTACAGGTGACGATCTGTACGAATAGCTCTGAAAGTTTAACGATCTGAAATGATGACTGAATAGTAGAAAACAAAATCAGAAAGTGAAACGTACAATCGTGTTCGTACAGTTAGCGCTCTGTACGAAAACGCGCGTAAGTGACGTTTTCTGACGAAAATTTGTCCAGCCATTTCCGAGGTATTTGGCTTAAATAGCTTTGAAAATTAGGTTTTTCTTACCCCTAGATCGAAACACCCACACACAACCGGTTAGATGTCCTCATCCACGCACACCATACACTCTTGTGGGTCAACCTTCACGCCTCAACATCCTGGGAAGTAGGCTGAGATCGCCAGGTTCGATGTTGAGGACGATGGCGAGCTGTGGGTTACAACAATGGGCTGGCCGAAACCTGCAAGGGTGGCCGAACCATTGACATGGCCGAACCCTGCAAGGGTGGCCGAACCATTGACATGGCCAAACCTTTTGAGGCCGAACCTTCGTAGGTGGCTGCCAACCTGCACGAACCTCTTGTATGTAGGCGAACCCTGGCTGCTTCGAATCCTCTACGAACCTTGATGCTGTCAAGCTTGCATGCTGCGAACCAAACCCCATCGCCGAACCTGTTGTTTTAGCCGAACCCATGCACCATTGCCGAACCTTTCATGGTCAGGCGGACCTTCGAGCTGTACACGAACCTTCCTCCTACGAACCATATAGCCGAACCTGTTGGGGGATACCATAGCTGGCCGAACCTTTAGTGTATACCCACATCTTGCGAACCTTAATGTAAAGTCTTGGCCGAACCTTGGGTTAATAGGTTCGCTGAACATGTAGTAGTCTACTGGTTACACCATTCAGCCCACTTCGATGTCAAACATAAATATTTAGCCAATGGTCGACCCAATCCTATTCTATTGCGGCCCAATGGACTTAAACTAGCCACGGCCCAATACAAATAAAACGGTCCAAGGACCACTCATTTATTAGGCCCATCTTGTACAGCCCACGTAATTTCTTTGGGCCATGATCATTGCTTCGGCCCAGCCTAAGCACACCGGCCCAATCCTTTGCTTCGGCCCAACAGTAGGCCCAACTTAGTAACCGGTTTATAGTGGATAGGCAGCCCATAGTATTGTGTTGGTTCAACATCTCGGCCCAATAGTCTATGATAACGGCCCAACAGCTTCTTTGAATCGGCCCACATCCAACCGGCCCAAAGAAAACATAATGAGCCAAGGGATTTCTTAGGCCCACTCCTTGTTGGGCCCAATCCATCATCCGGCCCTCACATAGTTGCAATAGGCCCAACGACACCACAAGATTGGCCCGTAATGATAAACCCTTATTCGGCCCAATTAATTGGGAGTGTCCTAACACACTAACACGATGAACAAAGATTTCATAAGGTTCTTTTGTAAAGTTAAACAAATAGTTAAGTATGCTTACAAAGTCTCAAGTAATACAAATGATAAGCTTAACATTTAAGGGTTATGAATTTTCAAAAACAAAGTAGGGCCGGATAAGGACCATGACTCATTAGTGTTAGCCAACTTTAGGGCTAACACTAACACTTACACACATACATATCAATAATAACGTATACTTATAAGTACAAACACTATTAAATCAATACAGGAACGTGAAAATCATATCAAGTGCAAACAAAGAGAGCGTGCATTCTTATTTTACTTAGTCAAACACTACGGACACAAGGTGAGTTCATTTGTCCCTTTTCTAACTATTTTGATTTTACTTCGGGACTGAGAAGCATGTTATACATTTTAAACAAATGATTTCTAAATGCTTTAACACTTATTCTTAATGCTTATTCTATAAACTATATTCTTAAACTAGATGCTTAATGCTTATGCTATAAACTATATTCTTAAACTAGATGCTTAATGCTTATGCTATAAACTATATTCTTAAACTAGATGCTTAATGCTTATGCTGTAAACTATATTCTTAAACTAGATGCTTAATGCTTATGCTATAAACTATATTCTTAAACTACACTCTTGATGCTTATGCTATAAACTATATGCTTAAACTATACGCTTAATGCTTACGCTATAAACTATATGCTTAAACTACATACTCGGTACTAAAGCTTGAATACTAATTCCATATGCAAATACTAAATGCTAATGCTACATGCTAACACCATATGCTAAAGCTACAAATTGATGCTACAAACTTATGATTCTATGATAATGCTACATACATGCTAATCGCTTGAGACTACGGATGCTCTAAACACGTGTATGCTTATATCCTTGCCATGCTAAACAACGGTTTGGCCTCTCAGTGCTTGCCTTACCGGTTGTGAAACTAATTGAATGCTAAAACTATCAACTAAGGTAGAACATACCAAATTGGCCTCTCAGTGCTTGCCATGGGGTGTTCTTCATAGTTGGGACTTGAAGGAACAGACCGTCAGCCTCTCAGTGCTTGCCATAGGGTGACCTTCATAGTCATGACTTGAGGAGTAGACTGATGACCTCTCAGTGCTTGCCATACAGTGATTCCTCAATGTTCACTCATGCAATAAACTTAAACATAATGCTAAAGCTATTGGCTATTTAGAATGGACCACCTGGCCTCTCAGTGCTTGCCAGGGGGTGTTCTTGTAGCTTTGACTATTGTAAATCAGGTTGTTTGGCCTCTCAGTGCTTGCCAAACGGGTGTTCTACTTAGTCAGGATTCTGAGGAGTAGACTTATGGCCTCTCAGTGCTTGCCATGCAGTAATTCCTCATTTTCCACACGTGTTGCAAACTTAACAAAATGCTAAAGCTATAAACGAAATGGATGGTAGGTAAGACGCTTAATTATCATTAACAGCAATGTCCTATGTGACTTAGTATGTGGTGGGACGGCATCTGGGCGGGTCGTAGGCTCGACTTAGGGGTATGCCCTATATATAAGCATACCGAGTTGGATGATACAGGTGGTGTTAATGAGATTAAGGTTGTTACCGAGGGGATGCATGAATGCTTTTGGGGTCAGTAACACAAACTTTTAAACATGATGCTTGTTAAACTTGTATTGAAACTAATACATACAAATGCTATAGATTTGTAAACTTTGAAACAGTAAACTAAAGCTATGATGAAGAATGAATTGAATGGTAGGTAAATTGCTTAATTATCATTAATAACAATGTCCTATGCGACTTAGTATGTGGTGGGACGGCGTCTGGGCGGATCGTAGGCTCGACTCAGGGGTATGCCCTATATATAAGCATACCGAGTTGGATGATACAGGTGTTATTAATGAGGTTAAGGTTTTACCAAAGAGGTTTGCAAAAGCTATTTTACAAATACTAAAACTACATGAACTCACCAACCATTGTGTTGACTTTTTTTTCTTACATGCTTTTCTCAGGTGATGCACAGGAATAGGCTCAGACTTCAGGAATGCATACTAGGATACTCAGTTAGAGGACCTAGTAGACTTTTGGAAAGCACAGATTTTGTTACAGAAGCAAATAACGTTTGATACCTTGTACAGATACAAGATTGATGCATTTGATTCTTTTGATAGGTTTATTTAGATAAATTACTGAACATTGTCAAATGTAATTTAACTTTGTAATCCTAGTTTGATGTTATTGTTCTTTAGTTATTCTTAACATTGATGCTATGTAAACAATCTGATCATCACGATTATCACTCACGATATCGCGCCTCGGGAACCTTCTGCTTGACGGGGACTTTCGATCCAACCCCGCCGGCTCGGGGTGTGACAGATTGGTATCAGAGCTCAATGTTATAGAGAATAATAGGTCATTTTCTTAAACGGTTTGGCCTAGACTATAACTTAGGGACCCTTCATGTAGAGAACATAGAAATTAGGAATTAACTTGCATTATGTCTTCTGCATTCAATCATTGCATTAACTGACATCCTATTGGTTACGATCAGAATGTCACCAAGAAGACAACCATCACCGTCTCTCCCTTCTGTAGGACCAAGATTAATCTGGGAAACAACACGAAATCAAGAGAAATCTGCTCTACAGCCTCTGGAATAGTGCGGAATCCTATTCCTGGGTTTTCCAATCGAAACCAACAGCAACCGTGGTGATTCGAAGGTAAGAGATGAACGTTTGAGTGAGAATCGAACACCACGAGCTATGAATCGAACTTGGACAGCAAGAAACTCTCAAATCTTCAGGGGTTTGACACTGGAGCACACATGGAAGAATGAGGGTTCTCAGAAGTTAGGGTTGAAATGATTTTGAACTTGTATATATAGGCAGTATACATTCGGCCGAATGAGAGGCCGAAACAACTCATTCGGCGAATGACTATGTCGAATAGGTAATTCAGTCGAATGAGTCATTTGGCGAATGGCTCATTCGCTGACTATAGACATACTCTATTCTCATTCGGCGAATGACTTCATTCGATAGAGTCATTCGCCCGAATGAGTAATACTCATACTCACTTGATAATAAACCAAATCAACCAATCATATAATCAAATAACTAAACTATAAACATTAAGAACAATATAGAAAGACAACTTCCATTAATATAACTTGAACTTTACATGATGAATAATACAAAATTGAACTAGGGACATTAAGTGCATCTACACCTTCACAGGAGATGGACCCAGCAGTGGATGCACTCGCAACTCTGATCACTAAAGAGTTGATGGCGGTTCTTCCTGGAATCATCACCCGGATCCGAAACAGTGAGGAGTTTGCTAGGAACTTCTCACTCCTTTCTGCAGAGAAGAAGGAACTGGAGAAAGGAGAAACCAGTAATAAACCTAAACGTCGTTCTGCAAAAAGGCGAAAAAGAACTGTGAACTACACTGAAGCTGTACCTATCAGTCAAATTCTGCCAGATTTGACTACAGGAGTCAATGCTCATTTTGAGGGAAAAACCCCTCTCTGTTCAGCTTGTCACTATTATCATCAGGCTGAATTTCCATGTGTACGATGCACACGCTGTGGGAAGGCGGGTCACTGGATGCAACAATGCAGAATTCCAATGACCCAGATTCCCCGTCAATATGTTGGTACATTTCCTAAATGTGCCAAATGTGGTTTTCACCATGACGAGAGGAAACCTTGTAAACACTGTCTGAATTGTGGGAAATACGGACACTGGATCCAACAGTGTCGGTTTATTTCCACTAGGAAACAGGAACAAAGAGCAAGTACCTCTGTTCCCTCACAACATAACCACAACTGCTACACATGCGGAATGCTGGGACATTTCGCAAGGGACTGCCCTAGGAGGATGCCTCCAGCTGACCCAGCAAACACTGAGGAATTATTTGCTTTACCAGCTCCTGGAGATCATTCGGAGTCCAATGACTCCATAGGTATGCAAATTTCGTTAAGTTACGATGAATTATTTATTGATGTATTAACTAGAAATGCATGATCTGGTGTGATTTCAGAAAACAATAAATCTAAGGTAACTGTAAGCAAACTAGGTGCCAATAAGATAATCGGAATAGTAACCTAAGAAATCCTTAGGTCAAATAAGCGTTAAATGATTAAATAAAGATAGGGTAATTCTTGATTATAGTTTAATTACTGTAATTCGAAAGAGGACCTTATCTAATTAGAACACTAAAAGCCGTAGAAAGTCAAAATGCTAAAACTAGCGTATAAGCTGTCACTTTCCACCTAGACCTCATAGGACTCGAGTTACTTAATTTGGAGAACTTCGATTCTAAGATATTAAGCAAAGGATGAATGTTAAGACTATGCTTAAATCATAGTTAAACTAAATAAGTAGATCGGGAGAATCAGTTACGAATACAAGACGAAGATATGCCAACGATGGGAACTGATATGTGATATGCTTTAACCCACAAGTGTCTCTTTCATTTTGATACTAGTATGTACAAGAAATTAATCTTGTTACTATTTGTATAATCACATAGCTATTCCATGGAAGCCTAGAAGTTCTGTTATGTGGTAGAAACAAAGATGGAAGCCTTAGTTAACGTATACAACATACTTAGGAAACCACAGCTAACACTAAAGTTGTGTAACAATTGAGGCTCATAGTATCAAGTAGTTTTAAACAATAAGTTGTTAGAGTCATGCAGGGATTAAGCAAGCCATAACAGTAAGACAATTTGAAACAATAAGACTAGCAGAACTCCGAGGCCATACATAAGAAATCACAAACGCGACCCAAAGCTTATTTGGGAACGTAGGGACATCATACCACACAAAGTTTTCCCACTTGTTACAAAGGAAGTTGTTACCGATAATAACTTTTAAATTTCGGGACGAAATTTCTTTAACAAGGGGAGACTGTAACATCTGTGCCGGAATCGTTACCGGAACAGTAATCTGTACAGTAACTGGTACAGTAACTCAGGTACAAACTAGGAGGAATACTTAGAAGCTATTAACATTTGATGCTAAACACAGACTATTATACGATGTTTCTGAAATCCTGATTTAAACCTTATGGTTTAAATAGTCAGAAACACATCAGACAACAATGAACAGATGCATATATACTTGATTTGATGCTAGTATGTATAAACATATGCGAGAATAAACAGAACAAAACTATAACAGTTGTTGTTACAGAATGCTAAACCGACGAATTATTCGTACAGGTGACGATCTGTACGAATAGCTCTGAAAGTTTAACGATTTGAAATGATGACTGAATAGTAGAAAACAAAATCAGAAAGTGAAACGTACAATCGTGTTCGTACAGTTAGCGCTCTGTACGAAAACGCGCGTAAGTGACGTTTTCTGACGAAACGAAACGGAAACGAAAAACGAACGATAATAATTTTAAGGAAATATAATATTTTCTATTTTACAATTTTGAAACTCATCATAAATAAAATTAAACTAAACTATTTTAATAATTCACAAATAAATTAGCGAAACGCGTAAAATAATGAAATTCGATAAATAAATTAATTAAACGAAATTTAAAATAATTATTAGAAATAATTATCATCCAAATTGTTAAAAATAATTCTTTTATTTATCTTTACGAGAAACGCGCGTAACGATCCGGAAATGCGACGAAAACTTGAACCGAGCAACCGAAACGAACCCGAATACCCTCGGGGTATTTAAACCCCAAAAGAATCCATTTAATTCATTTTAAACAAACCCTTTCTCTTTCTAGCCTCTCACCACCGTTCACCTCTCTCTCACTTGAATTATCAACTTCAAACAACAAGATCAAGCCCATTTCTTGGTGAAATTGTGAGTTCTTGGTGTCCACGCGAAGCTCTCGACCTCCTGTACAAGGAAGTACAACAGATCTGAGAATTTGTCCAGCCATTTTCGAGGTATTTGGCTTAAATAGCTATGAAAATTAGGGTTTTCTTACCCCTAGATCGAAACACACACACAACCGGTTAAAAGTCCTCATCCACGCACACCATACACTCTTGTGGGTCAACCTTCACGCCTCAACATCCTGGGAAGTAGGCTGAGATCGCCAGGTTCGATGATGAGGACGATGGCGAGCTGTGGGTTACAACAATGGGCTGGCCGAACCCTGCAAGGGTGGCCGAACCATTGACATGGCCGAACCCTGCAAGGGTGGCCGAACCATTGACATGGCCGAACCTTTTGAGGCCGAACCTTCCTAGGTGGCTGCCAACCTGCACGAACCTCTTGTATGTAGGCGAACCCTGGCTGCTTCGAATCCTCTACGAACCTTGATGCTGTCAAGCTTGCATGCTGCGAACCAAACCCCATCGCCGAACCTGTTGTTTTAGCCGAACCCATGCACCATTGCCAAACCTTTCATGGTCAGGCGGACCTTCGAGCTGTACACGAACCTTCCTCCTACGAACCATATAGCCGAACCTGTTGGGGGATACCATAGCTGGCCGAACCTTTAGTGTATACCCACATCTTGTGAACCTTAATGTAAAGTCTTGGCCGAACCTTGGGTTAATAAGTTCGCTGAACATGTAGTAGTCTACTGGTTACACCATACAGCCCACTTCGATGTCAAACATAAATATTTAGCCAATGGTTGACCCAATCCTATTCTATTGCGGCCCAATGGAGTTAAACTAGCCACGGCCCAATACAAATAAAACGGTCCAAGGACCACTCATTTATTAGGCCCATCTTGTACAGCCCACGTAATTTCTTTGGGCCATGATCATTGCTTCGGCCCAGCCTAAGCACACCGGCCCAATCCTTTGCTTCGGCCCAACAGTAGGCCCAACTTAGTAACCGGTTTATAGTGGATAGGCAGCCCATAGTATTGTGTTGGTTCAACATCTCGGCCCAATAGTCTATGATAACGGCCCAACAGCTTCTTTGAATCGGCCCACATCCAACCGGCCCAAAGAAAACATAATGAGCCAAGGGATTTCTTAGGCCCACTCCTTGTTGGGCCCAACCCATCATCCGGCCCACACATAGTTGCAATAGGCCCAACGACACCACAAGATTGGCCCGTAATGATAAACCCTTATTCGGCCCAATTAATTGGGAGTGTCCTAACACACTAACACGATGAACAAAGATTTCATAAGGTTCTTTTGTAAAGTTAAACAAATAGTTAAGTATGCTTACAAAGTCGCAAGTAATACAAATGATAAGCTTAACATTTAAGGGTTATGAATTTTCAAAAACAAAGTAGGGCCGGATAAGGACCATGACTCATTAGTGTTAGCCAACTTTAGGGCTAACACTAACACTTACACACATACGTATCAATAATAACGTATACTTATAAGTACAAACACTATTAAATCAATACAGGAACGTGAACATCATATCAAGTGCAAACAAAGAGAGCGTGCATTCTTATTTTACTTAGTCAAACACTACGGACACAAGGTGAGTTCATTTGTCCCTTTTCTAACTATTTTGATTTTACTTCGGGACTGAGAAGCATGTTATACATTTTAAACAAATGATTTCTAAAATACTTTTACACTTATTCTTAATGCTTATGCTATAAACTATATTCTTAAACTAGATGCTTAATGCTTATGCTATAAACTATATTCTTAAACTAGATGCTTAATGCTTATGCTATAAACTATATTCTTAAACTAGATGCTTAATGCTTATGCTGTAAACTATATTCTTAAACTAGATGCTTAATGTTTATGCTATAAACTATATTCTTAAACTACACTCTTGATTCTTATGCTATAAACTATATGCTTAAACTATACGCTTAATGCTTATGCTATAAACTATATGCTTAAACTACATACTCGATACTAAAGCTTGAATACTAATTCCATATGCAAATACTAAATGCTAATGCTACATGCTAACACCATATGCTAAAGCTACAAATTGATGCTACAAACTTATGATTCTATGATAATGCTACATACATGCTAATCGCTTGAGACTACGGATGCTTTAAACACCTGTATGCTTATATGCTTGCCATGCTAAACAACGGTTTGGCCTCTCAGTGCTTGCCTTACCGGTTGTGAAACTAATTGAATGCTAAAACTGTCAACTAAGGTAGAACATACCAAATTGGCCTCTCAGTGCTTGCCACGGGGTGTTCTTCATAGTTGGGACTTGAAGGAACAGACCGTCGGCCTCTTAGTGCTTGCCATAGGGTGACCTTCATAGTCATGACTTGAGGAGTAGACTGATGGCCTCTCAGTGCTTGCCATACAGTGATTCCTCAATGTTCACTCATGCAATAAACTTAAACATAATGCTAAAGCTATTGGCTATTTAGAATGGACCACCTGGCCTCTCAGTGCTTGCCAGGGGGTGTTCTTGTAGCTTTGACTATTGTAAATCAGGTCGTTTAGCCTCTCAGTGCTTGCCAAATGGGTGTTCCACTTAGTAAGGATTCTGAGGAGTAGACTTATGGCCTCTCGGTGCTTGCCATACAGTAATTCCTCATTTTCCACATGTGTTGCAAACTTAACAAAATGCTAAAGCTATAAACCAAATGGATGGTAGGTAAGACGCTTAATTATCATTAACAGCAATATCCTATGCGACTTAGTATGTGGTGGGACGGCGTCTGGGCGGGTCGTAGGCTCGACTTAGGGGTATGCCTTATATATAAGCATACCGAGTTGGATGATACAGGTGGTGTTAATGAGATTAAGGTTGTTACCGAGGGGATGCATGAATGCTTTTGGGGTCAATAACACAAACTTTTAAACATGATGCTTGTTAAACTTGTATTGAAACTATTACATACAAATGCTATAGATTTGTAAACTTTGAAACAGTAAACTAAAGCTATGATGAAGAATGAATTGAATGGTAGGTAAAATGCTTAATTATCATTAATAACAATGTCCTATGCGACTTAGTATGTGGTGGGACGGCGTCTGGGCGGGTCGTAGGCTCGACTCAGGGGTATGCCCTATATATAAGCATACCGAGTTGGATGATACAGGTGTTATTAGTGAGGTTAAGGTTTTACCAAAGAGGTTTGCAAAAGCTATTTTACAAATACTAAAACTACATGCACTCACCAACCATTGTGTTGACTTTGTTTTTCTTACATGCTTTTCTCAGGTGATGCACATGATTAGGCTCAGACTTCAGGAATGCATACTAGGATACTCAGTTAGAGGACCTAGTAGACTTTTGGAAAGCACAGATTTTGTTACAGAAGCAAATCACATTTGATATCTTGTACAGATACAAGATTGATGCATTTGATTCTTTTGATAGGTTTATTTAGTTAAATTACTGAACATTGTCAAATGCAATTTAACTTTGTAATCCTAGTTTGATGTTATTGTACTTTAGTTATTCTTAACATTGATGCTATGTAAACAATCTGATCATCACGATTATCACTCACGATATCGCGCCTCGAGAACCTTCCGCCCGACGGGGACTTCGATCCAACCCCGCCGGCTCGGGGTGTGACAGTCTTAATTCTTATTCAACTCCAATTTTAAATTGACTGTCTATTTAATTTCATTTTATTTTCTTGTTTTTGTTTTATGTGCTAGTTTTAGTCAAAATTTAGATAATCAGATTTACAAAGAAATTTAAGTCTTTCGAGCTAGCACAACCCTTGTTTATGGTTTTCGGTCAAATGTTTTTGGTAAATAAAAAGAGTTTTCGGTAAGGAATAATTAAGGTTTCGGTGTTCAAAGGGTTTTCATCATTTTTTGAGTCAAAACCAAGGAAAAGAAAAGGAGAAATACTAAAATCAAGGTTTGCACTAGTGGTTTGCGATTAGAGAATCTTCAAAGCAAATGTATGATCGTGCTGTTTCTTTTTAACTGCTTTTGATTTGATGAATGAAGTGTGGGATTGAGAATGTTGATCTATGTGTAATGGTGATTCATTCATCGGGGATTGAACTTCAAAATAAAATTAAAATCGAAGTGAAATAAGTTGAGGGGAAGTCATTGATTGTAGGACCTAGATCGAGTCTAGAAACAACTCAATCTGATAGATTACCTGCTCAACAACCACTAGAATAGCGCGGAATCCTAGTCTAGGGTTTTCCAATCGAGAACAACAGCAAAAGTGGTGATCCAAAGATGGAAGATGGACGTTCGAGTGGAAATAGATCACCACTAGCTATGATTCGAACTTGGACAGAAGAAGGACGCTCAAAAACCCTAAGGTTTGACACTGGAGAGAGTTGGGACGAATGAGGGCTCTTCTCAAGTTAGGGTTGAAATGATTTGAACTTGTATATATAGGCAGTCGACATTCGGCCGAATGAGAGGCCGAAGCAACTCATTCGGCGAATGGCATCTATCGAATGATAATTCAGCCGAATGAGTCATTCGGCGAATGACTCATTCGCTGAAATGAGCCATACTCTGGTTTCATTTGCCGAATGACTTCATACGTTAGAGTCATTTGGCCGAATGAACCAGACTCATACTCAATTACATAATCAATCACATCAACCAATAACATAAACATATAACCAATATTAAACATTAAGAACAATGTAGAAAGACAACTTCCATTAATATAATATGAACTTTACATGATATCAAATACAAAATTGAACTAGGTACATAAATTGCATCTACAAACTCCCCCTTGGACCTAGTTCAGCTTGTGGAAGCGTCCTTCTTGAAGTATTTGGCAGATATAGCTTTCCAGTCTGCTCCAGCATGTATCTTGAAAATGCTGCAGAGACGGATCACTCTCATGAATTGTAGTGCCTGCACCATGTCTTGAACATCAAAGAAGATTTGGTGCCTGAAAAGAGCTTGGACATCAGTGTGGGACAGATTTGTCAACCACATGGGCTCGAATATCCTTATGGTCTCCCACTTCTTGTCCTTGCACAATACTATCACAGCCTCGCCAGTTCTCCATCATAGTACCACCATCGGAAGCCCTCCATAAAGTCCTGTCGCATCTTCCGTAATGGAATCTTCTTCATGACTTTAGGAGGAAGCCACTTCAGGATGACTTTATGCTTGCGGGTATCTCCGTCAATTTCTGGCAAATAATAACGTTCCGGCTGTTGGGGCTGGAAGTTTACCCACCTTTTCCTGTACTCGTACTGTATCTGCCTAGAGAACCAGGCAGACATGCCAGAATCCTCACTGTACAGTAACTTCAGACGTGCTAGTTGATTTACTTCAAAGCCCGACAGCGTCTTGAAGTCGTGAGGGTGCTTGAAGTAATCGATCCCCCTTTCTCTCTTCACAGCATAGCACCCGAGATCATGGAAGTATGCCCAGCTCAGGATTTGACCTCTAGCTTTGTAGCCTTTGGTTCTGTAAACTTTCTTGTGCGTTGCTGGCATCTTCTCGGTGCTTTGCTTCTTTAAGACCTCCCAATAGGTCTACCATTCCTCTTTTCTTCTCTTTTGGTCATCTGCTTCGGCTTTGTCGGCTTCGACTTGTTCCTCTAAGTATCGGACCAGTAGATCTTCAGTCTCTTGATCAAACTGATCAGTAAATGTCGGCAGCTCAGCCTCAGCAGATGTATACTTTGGGTACTCTTCTTCTGTGATGTCTTCTAAGATAACTTCGTCAATGTCATCAAAGACTTCAGGCTCCGGTTCATCAACGATAGGAACGGAGGTATCATCAGTGATCACCTCGTCCGGATTAAGCCTGAACAGCTCAGCAATCTGCTCTCTGGATAGGCAGTGAATAATTTCCCCTTCCTCTTTGTCATAGCTGACCGAGTGCTGTATAATGCCCTGAGCGTCCAAGATCATAGTCAACGTCTCATCTAGCTGACGTCTCAAGGGCACAGCTTCTACTTCCTTGGCCGCTGTGGGTTCATCTGTCTGTGTAGGAGGAGGTGGAGAAGAGGCTTTCTTCTTATCATTGGCTCTCTTGGATCGAATCTCTGATGAGGGAGGGATCTGGTCATCATCGTCATCATCATCAGTACTCGATGAACCAGAAGACCCACTCCCAGATCCGTCCTTGGCCTCATCATCATGATAATCATCATCATCAGACTCATCGTCTTTGTCTGAGTCTTCATAGTCAACCTGTTCCTCATCAGACTCTTCTTCTACTTCTTTGTCTGAATCATCGGAAGGAGCAGCAGAGCCTTCAATTCTAGGAGTACTGTCCTTGAGACTGTCAATCTGATCTGCCAGTCTGGCGTTCTCAGTCTCTAAGGACAGTATCCTTTCACTGAAGTCAGTGACTGTTAGGGCGAGCTGATGATGTTCGTCTATGTACTTTAGCAGCTGCTGCTCCTGTTGAGCAGACCTGGCCCTCAAATCAGCCCTCTGGTCTACTGCTTGAAGAAGCAGAGTATCATGCTCTTCAACCCTCCTTGTGAGCTGAGCTATAACCAGCTCTTGCTCTTTATTCTTCCTTTCTTGCTCCATGCTCCTCTCCATCAATCTCAAGACCATACTGTTCAGTGTACTCAGCTGATCTACAACTGACACAGTAGGTATAGAAAAATCAGCACGTGAGATGGAGGGACCGGAGGATGCAGCAGTGTATACAGGCGCCAGGGACACAGAGGTGGTCAGAGGGGCAGCATTGGCATGAACGTGAATTGCTCTTGACCTGGCCAGTGAAGAAACTGCAACAGCTGCTACTGATGTAACAGTAGTTGCAGCAGCTGTTGACAGTTCTGACCTCCTCTGGAAAGAGAACCTAGATCTCTTCCCTCTCCCTACTCGGGAAGCTGTCGGCTGGGAGGTATTAGTAGATGTAACTGTGATAATAGGTGCAGAAGAACGAGGAGGAGGAGAGATATCAAACTCCGGAATAAAGGAGGGATCAGTGATTTCCTCCATCTCTGCCTCACTCCTTTTCCTCTTCCTCAAAACCAGCCGACTTCCCACCATCACTCTCTCGTAGTCATCATCATGAGTGGCTTCAGACTGAGAACTGGGACCAACATCATCACCATCTTCACCATCACTAGAGTCCTCGGACTCATCACCATCTCCTGAGGAATGTGGAACTGTAACATCTAGTGGAGTGGTCACTGAGGATGTAGTAGTAGACAAGAAATCTAAATCCATCAGTGAGTCGATGTTCACATCCTCCTCTGCAGCTACGGTGGTGCTAACTCCTGCACCAACAGTCACAGCTGTTGTGCTAACATCAATCAAGCTCACACCAACCGAGCTATCAACCACCCCACCAGCTGCAACACCACTAACACCTGTACCATCTCCACCTAACACATCATCTCCATCATCACCCTCTCCTCCATCATCTGGAACAACAATGTCTTCAACGTCTGAGTCTGACTCGTCGTGTCTCCATCTCCTACCAGCAGGAGCACGGTAGTCAGGCCTAGAAAGATGGCCAAACAAAGATCGAGAGGCTGGCTTCCTCTCCTTGCCTCGATATGACATCACCCTGTTGAGGGTTAAGTCATTCATATGTTCCAGCTTGATCACATCGGCACCAATCTTCGGCAGATCAGGTAACTGAGCATCTATGAGCTGCTGCAGAAACCTGGGATACATAAGGAACTTCTTGTCTCCCTTGAGAGTGACGTTCTCCTTCATGTGTGTAAAGACCATTTCTGAGAAGTTGAAAGGCCTGTTCAGCACAAAAGCCACGAAGGCACACTGGATCGTCTCTCTCATGTCATCAAAACCACCCCTCCGGGAACCAAGGCAGTGGATCAGCACGTGTGCCAGGTATTTGCACTGATGTGACATGAAAGCTTTGTTCAGAATACCGGCACCAAGGTCTCCCTCGTACTTGCACCGCATGAAGCAGCCCCTGACCAAGAAACGGTCTAAGAGATAGGGCTGATCAGGAGCATCTTGGAATCCACACACCCTCCTGATGTGCTCAGCAGAAATCACCACATCCCGACCAAAAACCTTGCCCCGAATAACTGTAGGCTCAGCCTCACAGTCAATATCAGCAGACTCCCAGAAGTCCTGCTGATGAGAGCGATAAGGAGTATGAACCGTAGAGATAGCAGTGAAGATCCTCGAACGCCTGAGAAATGTAATGATCTCAGTATAGTGCCTGGCGTTCGGGGTCTCGAGGTCCAGATGTGCACAAATGTTGTTCTTCGTAACTGATTTGAGTCCAGCCATTCTGAAAAACAAATTAAAACAAGTTAGAACCAGTCAGATATAACAACAAGATGAAATCAGATGAACTTCTGAAATTTAGATCTCAACAGTCTGATATGCCGAATGACAGATAATTCTGGCGAATGAGCACATTTGCCGAATGTCATTCGTCGAATGAGTTGCAAATAGCATTCATTCGCCGAATGAGACATTCGAATGAGAGTCATTCGTCGAATGAGTGTCATTCGCCGAATGAGTGTCATCGAATGAGACATTCGTCGAATGTGAGTCATTCGCCGAATGAGCTTCAACGAAAGAGAGTCATTCCTCGAATGAGAGTCATTCGCCGAATGAGACATTCGCCGAATGGCGTCATTCGGCTGAAATTTGAATTTTCAACCCTTGTTCATCCCAAAAATCAAATCAGTCAATAAAATTTGCATACACACATTCAGAATCGACCGACTAACAAGTTTAAAACATGACTTTTTGGGTTTTAAGTTCGTTTTGACAGTTTATTTCTTAGGCGATTTCTAAAACCCTAAAAATCTAAAATCTGTTCAGTTCTTGATGATTTCACGGTTGGAAATCACTGAGATTTGTTTCCCCAGTACCTGAAATGATATGGAAACCGAAAGTTAGAAGCTGGGTCAAAGACAAGCACTAGAAATGATCGAACGAAGGAGAGAGAAGGTTCGGGAGAAAGAGGGCTGAGTGTTTCGGCGAAAGAGGATTTTCAGATAAAAAGAGTCTCATTCGCCCGAAAGTCTTTATTTATAGCCTTGTCTCATTCGCCGAATGAGACAGGCGAAAGGTCGAATGACAGACACCCACATTCGCCGAATGACACTGTCGAATGAGACATTCGTCATCATTCATTCGCCGAATGAGAATGTCGAATGAGACAATCGACACAGCTCATTCGCCGAATGAGACTTACTTAGTCTAGTTCATTCGGTCGAATGATTCATTTGCATAATGAATTCATTCGGCCGAATGTGTGAGTTTCACACTTCATTCGTGCGAATGGAAATGTTAGCATTCAAAAACACAAACTTTTTCAAGATTTTTCATTTATGAGCATCAAATTTTTGACAATTTATGAAGATATGTCTGGTTGATTCAGGATTCAAATGTGAAAGACATATGAACCTACAAATGATCATCTAAACTAAAATTGAAAATAGAAAATCTTTTTGTATTTTTCTGAATCAAAGATTACAACTGTACAACTAACAATTAAAAAAAAACAAATAAGCACATGTTTTTGTGAGAATGGTCTACTAAACAAATAACACATAACTCTAATCATATCACATCAGCTTTATTGAATGTTTAAACTTAGACACATTGGTTTTATGATACGATTACTGATATGTTTGTCCAATTTTAAACCATACAATACATAACAACTAAACATACTTGATAATTACTCATGTTTTCTGATTGAGTTCCCTATTTCATTACACCATTAAAGATCAAAATCAGTTTATAACTCATCTCTGCATATCTTAATACCAGTCATCATAAATTCAATAAGACTCAAACTTTATTATCTTTTTGTATTTTTCTTGTTCTATCCAAATGGATGGCTTCAGCTAGGTCCGTCCCTGCAATATGGCACATGTATGGAATCGAACTTAATTTGTTTAAGTTTTTCTTCAAGCTTAATACCAGCTTGTTTTTCTTTTTCTTCAAGCTTAATACCAGCTTGTTTTTCTTTTTCTTCAAGCTTAATACCAGCTTGTTTTTCTTTTGTTTGAAACCTCATTTGATTCCATGATGACCGGTGTATGCTTGATTTGAGTCAAAAACTATTTCTTACTTAATTGGTTTTATGAAACAGTTCCCACAAATCAGACTTTCTAAGTTATCACAAGTTGTTTATCTATTTTGTAAAGTCGGCCTATCAGTACATCCCATCATAATTCTCTTGTGTTTTCATTTTACACATTCACTTCTGCTTTTTATGACATGATAGACTAATGTATTATCTTTTAAAGGACGACCATCTCAATTTTTAATTTTTCAGATGTTTTTGGTTTTTCAATTTTTCAAATGTTTTTGGTTTTTCAATTTTTTCGAATATCTCCCCCTAAAAACCTAAAACAGAAAATCTTTTTAGGTTTTTGAAAAATAAATAAACTATACAAGAGAGAATTGAAATGTGATAAGTAAATAAACAAAAACGAAAAATATCTAAGAAAAAGTTGATAATCATTTATTAGATTCAGATGCAGATTGGATTCCATCTTTTTGAAAAACACCATTAGCCGATAACAGATATAAAAATCTGGATTTATCAAACGCTTTTGTAAAAAGATCGGCTTTCTGGTGATCTGTGTGAATTTTAACAACATCGATTAATTTCTTTTCAAAACAATCACGTATGAAGTGATATTTAATGTCGATGTGTTTTGTTTTGGAATGCTGAACAGGATTTTTAGTGACAGCTATGGCGGCAGTATTATCAACATAGATAGGAGTGTTAGAAAAATGTAACCCATAGTCCCTGAGTTGCTGTTGTATCCAGATGATTTGAGAACAGCAACTAGCAGCAGCAATATATTCAGCTTCACAAGTTGAAGTAGACACCGACGTCTGCTTCTTGCACTGCCAGGTAACTAATCGGTTTCCAAAGAACTGACATCCTGCCGATGTTGACTTGAAATCTCTTTTGCATCCACCATAGTCTGAATCACTGTATGCAGTTAGCTCAAAGTTATCATCATTAGGGTACCATAGGCCAAGATTCGGTGTACCCTTCAGATAACGCATAATCCTTTTGACAGCAATCAGATGAGACACTCTTGGCTTTGATTGATATCTTGCACATAAGCATGTGGCGAACATGATGTCTGGCCGAGAAGCAGTAAGATACATGAGAGACCCAATCATTCCTCGGTACAAAGTAGCATCAATTAACTCCCCCTTTTCATCTGGTGTAATCCCGTGATTGACAGCCAGTGGGGTACCAGCAGGCTTTGCATCAGACATACTGAACCGGCTCAGTATATCCCCAACATATTTGGTTTGATGAATGAAGATTCCTGCCTCAGACTGATCTACTTGTAATCCCAGAAAAAATTTCATCTCTCCCATTGAGCTCATCTCGAATTTCTCTTTCATAACTTTTTCAAAATCTTTGCACAGATCATCATTTGTGGAACCGAAAATGATGTCGTCCACATATCTTGTACCAAGAGCAAGTCACCATCCTTTTCTCGAATAAACAGTGTACAGTCAATAACACCCCTTCTGAACCCGTTGTTCAGAAGGTGTGTGGACAATGTTTCATACCAGGCTCGCGGTGCTTGATGCAATCCATATAAGGCTTTGTCTAGTTTGTAGACTTGGTCTCTATGCAATGGATCCTCAAACCCGGGAGGTTGACTTACGTACACTATTTCACTTATCACACCATGAAGAAAAGCACTTTTTACATCCATTTGATAGACTTTGAACTTTTTGAAGGATGCATAAGCCAAGAAGATATGAATGGCTTCAAGTCTAGCAACTGGTGCAAATACTTCATTGTAATCCAATCCCTCAATCTGTCTGAATCCCTGAACAACCAGACGAGCTTTGTTTCTCATTATGATCCCGTGATCATCTTTCTTGCACCGAAGAACCCATCGAGTGCCGATCATTTTGCACCTTTCGGTCTGTCAACCAATTGCCAGACACCCAACTTCTTGAATGAAAAGTTCTTCTGCATTGCATCAACCCATGATTCTTCTTTGAAAGCTTCAGTGACTGTACGTGGCTCAACTTGGGAAATAAAGCAGGAATGAGCACAAAAGCTTACATCTGCAAAATCAAGAATGTCAGCAAGACCTCCTGAAGAAATCTGACTTCGAGTCTTCACTCCATCCAAAGGACTCCCAATAATATTTTCTTGAGGATGAATACGATTAATTCTTCCAACAGGATGAGCTGGAACCTCAACCTCAGGATCTAAGTTATTTAGATTCAAATCCTCAAGACCAGGTACAAGATTATCAACAACTGGTTCAGGAGCAGCTGGAGAATTGTCATCTGTGTCTGAGCTGTCATCATTTATCTGTGTAGTAGGAACGGATGCAGATGAAGGTTGAAAAGTTTCATCAGGTGTATTTTGTGCATCATACAACATCTGAACTGCAACATCTTCATCCGAATACATGGGAGGCATATTGAATGAATCAAAAAGACTGGAATAATCAAACATCCAATCTGGCCCTTTTCCAGGTGGGGGCATAGAATATTTCTGAACATCAACATGGTACCACTCCTCCACATTATGAGTTGAAATGTTGTAAACTCGTTTATTTGGAGTGCTATACCCAAGAAAGTACCCTTCTTCCACCTTCTCATTAAACTTGCCCTGTTCATGTTTCTTCAGCATAGTGCATGGTGCACCAAACGGTTCAAGATACTTAAGATTTGGCTTTCTATTATGGAGCAGTTCAAAACAAGTCTTCCCATGTCTTTTTACAATTAGTACCCGGTTCAATGTATAGCAAGCATTTGCTACAGCTTCATTCCAGAATTGAACCGGCAGGGAAGAATCAGCAAGCATGGTTCTAGCAGCCTCAATCAATGTCCTATTTTTGCGTTCAGCAACACCATTCATTTGAGGAACATATGGAGCACTAAATTGTTGCACAATTCCTCTTGCATTACAAAAGTTTTCCATGTTGTGATTTTTGAACTCCGTTCCATTATCAGTTCGAAACTGACGAATCTTGAGCTTATAAAGTGATTCAAGTTTGGTAACCAAAACTTGAATGCAATCAAACGTTTCTGATTTCTCCTTCAAAAAGAAAACCCAAGAGTATCTGGAATACTCATCAGTGATGACAAGACAGTATTGGTCGCCAGCTATACTCTTCCGATTCACTGGACCAAATAAATCCATGTGGAGAAGCTCAAGAGGAACATTGATTGAGTGAAACTTTTTCAGCTTATGAGACTGCTTAGATTGCTTTCCCTTCTTGCAAGATACACAGATATCAGACAGCTTAAAATTCTTCAAGCTAACTCCCTCAACCAGACTATTATGAACCAAATGATTCATTTTGCGTAAACTCAAATGACCCATCCTCTTATGCCAAAGGACTGAATCTTTTTCAGTTGCCTTTTTCATAAAACATGAAGCTGTGGAGGATGTAGTTGAAGCTGTGGCCATATTGAGAACGTACAAATCTTGCTTTCTTGGAGCAGACATCAAAATCCAATCTTCAGGGATCTTAACACCTTGCTTGAGAATGTAACATTTTGACTCATCAAATAAGACCTTGTACTCTTTGTCACAAATCTGAGAGACTGACAGGAGGTTGTTTTCCAGCTGTTTAACATATCTGACATTATCAAATGAAACTTGTCCATTTGTCAGAATTCCCTCTCCTGTAATAAAACCGCCTTTATCTCCAGCAAAAGCAACATATCCACCCCGAACTGCATTCACATTGGTGAGCAGAGAAATATCACCAGTCATGTGTCTGTAAGCCCCACTGTCAATGATCCAATTGCTGTTAACTCCAGCTTTTGGGGCAACCTGCACAATAAAGAGACAATTAGTTCACTTTGGGAACCCAAGCCTTTACAGTCTTGGGTTGACCCATAGAGTCTCGGATCCAAACATCAATCCATTTTCCATCAGGAAGAGATTTATCTGAAATAAGTGGAATAGAATCCTCAGATGATTTAACTTTCCAAATTGCGTTTTTATCAAAAGAGGTTTTCAGATAAATGGATGATGATTTTGCTTGGTTAACTTTAAGCACACTTGGAACATTCAATGTTTCCAGTTTTCCTTTACCCTTGTCTAAAGTTTTAATCAGAACTGGTTGTTTGGCCTTTGTTTGAACAGGCTTAAGAACAGATTTTACCGGTTTTGGTAAAGCAGAATTTAATTTTCTGAAAGAAACAACCTTTGGCTTGATCAGATGAGGACAAAATCTCACAATGTGCCCAGACTCACCACATTCAAAACAACTTTGTTACCTTTTTTATGAAAATGTTTTAACTCAGAAAATGGTTTTCTATTTGATTTAAAACCATTTGTTTTCTGACTATCTAGATCAAAACCCAAACCCTTTGTCCCTTTGTTACCAACAAAAACTGATTTGGTAACACACTTAGCTTCAGACTCTTGTGAAGCCTTCACAAAACACAATTCTTTGTAAATTTGAGTTGCAGATTGGGTCACCTTTCATAACAACAGGAGTTTGATTCCGAGGAGTATTATACTTAGGTGAATAATCTGATTCATCCTCGGAATCTGAGACCCAATCTTCAACAACTCCATCCACCCGAGATCCCTCAGTCTTTGATGAAATCTGATTTGTACTCAGATCAACTGGATCGATTACTAACGGAGTAGTAACTTGAAAATCCTTAACATCTTTGTCATTTGGTGTATTGAAAAAGGTGTTGAGAATAGGTGGGGGACAATTTTGATAGTTAACCTTTTCCTTCACATGTTGATCAGTACCCCTACTGATCATGTGCTCAATAATATAAGATGAGCTTTCATAGCTCTTGAGTTTCTGACCCAAGGTCTCATAGTCACACTCGACTATGGCTAACTTTTTCTTAATCTCATTAATGGTATTGAGATAAGAAGTGATAGCATCTTGCTTGTTCAGCACAGCAATCTCGGCTTCATGCAATTGTCTGTTTAAGAGATCAATTTTAGCTTGAAAATCTTTTTCATTAGATTTTAAAATTTTGTTACCTTCAATGCATAAGTCGAGATCGTTCATCAAAGCACTGTTATGTGTCTGATAAGCAAGGACCTTACTTCTAAGATCAACACAATTAAAACACTCTGAATGTGAAGATGTACAATCAGTGTAAACCTGCTTTGACTCTGATGAAGCAGAAGAGTTTACCATCAAAGCAAATTGAGTAGAGGAGTCATCAGCTTCAGCATCAGAATCTTGAGTGTCTGAATCTGTCATGCTATCTGATTCTGAATTTAAGACTTTATCATCATTCACCATTGAGTCTTCCCGAATGCTTTTCTCACTTTGATCTTCAGATTGTTGAATCTCAGCAACACAAGCTTTATCTTGTTCTTCTTTATCAACATTGAATCTGAAATCCCAGTTCACCCCTTCATCCTGTTGAACCATTAAAGCTTTACTTGCTGAGGATGAAGATCCAGCTTGAGAAGGAGAATCAATGGGAACTAATCTCCTTTCTGGATTGGCAGTGGAAGATTTCTGATGCTGGAATGGATTCTTGTTGCCTGCTTTCTTCGGCTGTTTGCACTGCCTGGCAAAATGACCCTTCTCACCACAGTTGTAGCATGTCACAGATGCCATATCAAATCCAAACTTAGACTCCTTGTTTAGATTGATATCCTTCCCAGTCCTCTTCACAAACTCCTTAGCTCTTCTAACTGCACTTGCCAACGCCCACATAATGTCAATTCGTTCCATGTCATCAGGATCAATCTGAGAGTAGTCATCATTGTCAAATAGGGATTGCCGATCTGACCAGCAACTAATCCATCATATGAGCTAACCAATGTAGACAAAAGACCCATATGCTCTTTTGCAATCTCCACGGTGACCTTGTCGAAATTTTCTGTTTTCAGACTGGCAGTAGGCTGATGATGCTCTGTTTGTGAACTGGTTGAAGATGATTGACTGAAATGAATCTGAGCGGTAGATGGAGCCTCAGATGTCTTAGAAACAAAAGCAGTCTTTAGAGGAGCATGAGTATTGGATTTATCTACTGTGGGAGTGGAATAGTATAAGGAGGGATCCTGAACTTGAACAACTCTCTTGGCTTTCCATTTGTTTTCTATCTCCTGCTCTTTCAGCTTCTGAATAAACTCATTTATATCCATATGTGTCAACATCTGGTTCTGCTTGAGTACCATCAAGAATGACTCCCACTTTGGAGGTAGAGCATCTGCCAAACACTGGATCTTTTCCTGAGTTGTTGTCTTGACTTCATGATTGAATAACTCACTCAAAAGATGATAAAATCTAGCAATCAACTCATCCAGTGACTCATTTCCCACATACATGAAGCTATTGAATTCCTTTCTCAGTGCCTTTGACTTGATACTCTTCAAAGCATCATTACCCTCATATCTTTGTTGCAGTGCATCCCACAATAGCTTAGCAGAAGTGAATTGTCTAAACTGATGGAAAATATCATTAGCAATGGACTGTGACAAAATGGCGTAAGCTTTCTTCTCATAATCATACAGCTTCCTTTGAGGCTCAGTCATCCGTGTGACTAGCATAGGAGTTCCATCTTCATTAAGAGGCCTCAGATATCCTCCTTCAATCATCATCCATAGATTTGTATCCACCCCATTAATGTGAATCTCAAATCGATACTTCCAGTGAGGATAATCGTCTAAGGTTAGTAACTTGGGAGCTTTATTGGAGTTCCCTGTCTCATTCTCTGTCAACAACAAAGTCTGTATGCGATGGTTCTGATTTGCCATCAGTGCCAAATCCTCCATAGAATCAATAGAGACAAAAACTCAACACTTAAAAAAATTCTGGACTGAAAGCCGAATGAAAATGAATGTGGCGAATGTCGGGGGCCGAAAGTGCACTAACTGGCGAATGAGAGGTCGAATGAACCTATTCGCCGAATGTCTTAACCTAAGAGGTCTTTCGTCGAATGAAGGATCGAATGTGGGCTATTCGCCAAATGAAGTCTTATTCGGCTGAAACTATTCGGCCGCCAAGCTCATTCGCCGGATCTGAGGGTTTTTTCAACAAAAATCACAATATCTCAACATCTAGACTAGATCTAAGTACCAAATTTGGTACAGAACTCCATGAGATGATAGGAAACAAATTGGGATGAATGTTTAGTTGAAAACACCACAAAAATCCACAAAAAGGCAATGAAACAGTAACTTTTCGCACAAGGGTTTAGGGTTTTGACAGGTTTCGAACAAGCAACACCAGAGGAGATGATTTTGATCGGAAATTGAGCAGAATCAAGAGCCAAAGCTCTGATACCACTTTGTAGGACCTAGATCGAGTCTAGAAACAACTCAATCTGATAGATTACCTACTCAACAGCCACTAGAATAGTGCGGAATCCTATTCTAGGGTTTTCCAATCAAGAACAACAGCAAAAGTGGTGATCCAAAGATGAAAGATGGACGTTTGAGTGGAAATAGATCACCACTAGCTATGATTAGAACTTGGACAGAAGAAGGACGCTCAAAAACCCTAAGGTTTGACACTGGAGAGAGTTGGGACGAATGAGGGCTCTTCTCAAGTTAGGGTTGAAATGATTTGAACTTGTATATATAGGCAGTCGACATTCGGCGAATGGCATCTGTCGAATGATAATTCAGCCGAATGATTCATTCGGCGAATGACTCATTCGCTGAAATGAGCCATACTCTGGTTTCATTCGCCGAATGACTTCATACGTTAGAGTCATTCGGCCGAATGAACCATACTCATACTCAATTACATAATCAATCACATCAACCAATAACATAAACATATACCAATATTAAACATTAAAACAATGTAGAAAGACAACTTCCATTAATATAATATGAACTTTACATGATATCAAATACAAAATTGAACTAGGTACATAAATTGCATCTACATTGATGGTCGAAATTAAGGTTTGATTAAATGTTAATGGGGGGATTGAAGCTTGATTAGGTGTTAATGGCTGATTAGGGTTTTCTCGGTGGGTCCTTTCGAAGAAGAAAAGTTTTTCTCTCTCTCACCACTGGTCGAAAACACAACCGAGAAAGGCCGGGTTCACTGAGAACCCAACTAGATAACCGAAAACGCAACCGAAAAGGGTTTGGTTTCACCAAGAACCCAATCCACTCACCGAAAACGCAAATATAAGTTAACTTTTTTGTTTGATTAACTGAAACACTAAGTTATTGAGTTTTCACTTTTAATAATTAGTGCGCTTGGTGGGTTTTCAGTGAATGAGAAATATTTGGAGATATCGGAGGTATTATGTCTTTAGTGACATTGATTGCGTGTCAAAAACTTATTGTGAACGGTGTGATTTCAGGAAATGGAAACTCTGAAGTTTGTATCGGATCACAATATAGTGGCATACTTGTGTGATCCCCCTCGTCAACATATGGAGTTCAAGTCGGTCATTGTTGGGCTGAATACATGCAGGATTGCTTATGCTCTCAGGACGAATCCAGTTATCTGCGAAAGCCAAATCAGAGAGTTTTGGGGATTTGCCACTATCAATGGTCAAAACGGTCAAATTGAGGCAAACGTGCAAGGATGCAGGATTGTTGTGACAGAAGAAATCATTAGGTCATCACTGCTATTTAGAGATCAATCTGATCAGCCGATTTCTTATTCAAATGAAATGGTGATGAATGTTCTGTTAAGAAAGGGATATGAAGGAGAATATCCTCCAATGGTGAAGAAGCTCATTCATCCACATTGGAGACTGTTAGCACACATGGTACAAATGGGGATCTCAGGAAACAAAGGGGGTACTGATGTTCTGGGAGTAGAAATGACGTCAGGCATTGTTGCCTTGACTATGGATTGGAACTTCAATTGGTCGTGACTGGCTTTTGAGGAGATGAAAAAGAATCTGAAGGGGATGAAGAAAGAAATGTTTCTCATGTATCCAAGATTTGTTCAGATGATTCTAGATACTCACTATCAAAGATTGGTGAAAACTGTGGAGACATTGGATATCAAAAACATGGGACCAAATGTTTTTGGATTGCTTAAATAGACAAGGAAGGGAGCTCAAGTTACATTCAGAGGACTCAGATGTCACACCTCCAAATTCCCACTCGTTGCGTATGTCCACGTGGATGTGACGTGTCCAGAATCACAGCTCATGGTCATATAGAACACCTCTATATGCGTTTACAAATCCAAAGTTTGACACATACACACAATAAAACAGTTTGCAGCGGAAAAGTATATCATAGCATATTGCAGCGGAAAATCAATTGTTTGACAAATTGCGGCGGAAATAAAAGATGTTTGAGTACATAAAGCAAATGTAATTGTTTTCAAGAGTTAAACATAAACAGAAATGCATGAATGTTCCTATGCTCGGTTCCTTAAATGTGCATTCCTGGATGTCCATCAACTCCTCAGTTACCTGAGAATACAAGTTTAAAAAGTGTCAACACAATGGTTGGTGAGTTCACAGGTTTTGATATACATATAGTAATAAAAGTGTGTCATGCTGTTTATCAATGTTAGTACCGAGCCCTAGGCCCAAAGTGTCAGTGCGTCACTACCGAACTAGACTTGTTTGTCCTTGCCTCCGCTATGTCTCGTATACATAGCAAGTTAGGTCAGAATTTGCACGGGTTATGACATCCAGTCAACATAGTGCCCCGTGAGGTTAGTCATTCCCTAATGGATCCATCCAAATCTACCACGTTGTTCGTACATTAACGGTAAGACTTTGTGAGGGCTTAATACGAGTTCAACACTTAATGTTTGTCCAATAAACCAGCATACACAACATGTTTGTACAGTAATAAATGTTTGACTCGATGCAACTAGTATTCTCCCCCTATTTGAAAGCGTTTGAAAAAGAGTAAAGAGGGGCCGTAAACTCACCTTAGTGATGAAAATGCAAATCAAGCATAAGCTCCTGATGTAGTAGCACGTGTCGGTCACCGGCAACCTATATCATACACCGTACGTGAGTTCGTGTATGTGACCGTGCTAGTGTTTGTGTTAGTGCTCGTGTTTGTGTCCAACAACCCTTGGTTGTGCATGTTTGTCCGTGTCGGTCCACAATGACCGTGTTTGCTCGTGTTGGTCCACATTGACCGTGTTTGACTGTGTTGGTCCACATTGACCGTGTTTGACTGTGTTGGCCCACATTGACCGTGTTTGACTGTGTTGGTCCACATTGACCGTGTTTGACCATGTTTGACCATGTTTGACTAGAGTTGACCAAGTTTGACCGTGTCAAGTCAACGACCCGTTGGTGAACCGTGTGACGGTTTGTGAATCGTGTAGCAATCGTGTAAGTGCTCGTTGTGTGCAAAACGCGTAAGTCGCGTCTATGGACAACTTACTATTTATAGTAAGTTTCCATTTTTGGAAAGTTCACAAAGCATATCGATTTTAGAGTTCTAGCATGCTCATTAGTCCTACGTGATCATGTTAACACATAGCACATCATCATACGGGTTCACATAAGTCGTTTATAACATGTTAGCACATAAAAGTTTCCTAAAATGGAAAGTTTCCATTTTTAGCATACGTGACATCGGAAACAATCTAACTTAGCATCTAATCATCATGTTATCGCATAATAAATCATTTAGCATGCTCCAATTATTCAACATGTTGACAAATCGGTTTTTGTAAAAATAAAGTTACTAAATATAGTAACTTTGTGGTTTTGCATAGAAATAACCATTTTAACATTTCCAAACCATTTTCATGTCGCCGATCATCATAATAGACCACTTAACACCATTTAATCATGCCATCTTAATCCAAATCATCATTTAACAATATTTCATTCACAAAAGTTACTATATATAGTAACTATGTCAAAATGGATTTAAGCATTATCAAAATCACATTTTGAGCATCAATATCATTCTAATATCATTTAAATAGCAATCCATAAGCATGCATGTTACTAATATCATCCCTAGCACCATTTTGCCAATATAAAGTTTCTATTAATAGAAGGTTCATCCAAATCATGTTTTTACTCATCAAAATCACAATCTAATCTTTCAATAACCCTTGTACATCCTCAAGAATCATCATCACATAAACATAATCACCTAACACGCCTTAGATCATACATGCATGTATCAATATTATCACAAATCATCATTTTAAGTACAAAGATATATATCCATCATCATAGATCATCATAAAACACCATCACAACATCATAGATCATCAAGAAACACATTTAAACTATCAAACCCAGAAGCAAATCTCGTGCATGTGGGTGATTTGTGCTTGCATGTGTGTGTAGTGGTGTTTAGAGAGTGTTTGGACCATGAGACTACCTTCCAATACTTCTTGATTGCTAAAATGGTGTTTGAGCAGCTTTAGGACTCCTGGATTGCTGGATTCGACAAGTTCAAGAAAGAAAGGATGAGACTCAAGCTTGGAAGGTCTTCTCCCTTGAGTTCTCTAAGCTTCCCAAGCTCCAAATGGGGTCTCTAATGGCTTCCAGAGCTGTTGCAGGCGTCTAGAGGAAGAAGAAGGTCGAGGTATTGAGTGTGAAGCCGGAGAAATGATGTTAAAGGATAGTATAGGCATCATTGTCTTGGTTTTATAAAGATATTGTCGACTGGGCGGCTTCGCGTACCGCGATGGGACCTTCAAAAATTCTCCGCGTACCGCGGCGGATTTCGGGAGTCAAACTCCCGCGCCGCATGTCGCGGATCGCGACAATTCTTCCTGTTGGGCCATCGCAAACCGCGATGGGCCCCTGGGGAGCCCAATAAGCCTATCTTAATGGGTTTGATCCGTTCGTCACCGTTTTCACTCTTCCGAATCATCGTTTGGCCTCGATTGAACTTCCAAGTTCAATGTGTGAGTGTTTCGTGAAGTCTCGAGTGTTGTGCTACACAATGTGCTTGACGTTCACCAACGTTCGTGTGTTTTGACACGTGTGTGCTGTTTGCCGATAATTCCACGAATTATCCTGTTATGTGTCAGTGTTTGTACTGTCGTGCCACGTGTCACACTAAATTAATCTAATTCTAGTGCCACGTGTACATAAAGCATTTAAATAAACATTTAAATAAATGAACAAGCTGACCTGGAAATTACGGGGTGTCACATACTCCCCTTGTTAGAAAGAATTTCGTCCCGAAATTCAACTTGTGTTGCCAGTGTTGGTCTGTTCCGCGAACAGGTGTGGGTGCTTTTGTTTCATCTGGTCTTCACGTTCCCACGTGAATTCCGGTCCTCGTCGCGAATTCCATTGCACCTTTACAATCAGGATCTTGCTGAGTTTGAGCTTCTTGGTTTCTCGGTCCATAATCTCCACCGGTTCCTCAACGAAGTTTAATTGTTCGTCGATTTGAATTTCCTCGAGGGGAATAACAAGTGTCTCATCAGACAGGCACTTTTTGAGATTCGAGATGTGAAACACGTTGTGCATGCTGCTCAGCTCGTCTGGCAGGTTTAACTCGTAGGCTACAGGGCCTATTTGTCACACCCCCAATTTTCAACTAACGGAATCATACCGTTTGGGAACGTGACAAACCAGGATCTCAGATCATTAGACATAACGAAGACCTCTATATGAATTTCAAAACATACTTTGGTCTTTAAAACATAACATCAGAGTTTTCAAAATTTGCGGAAGCGTTATAAAACCAGTAACAGTTGTAAAATGTAAAATACAATACAAAGTTTTCAAATGTTCAAATTCGAATCACTGAAATGAAATAAATGCATGCGACTCTATCTCCTAGTCCATGCCAGCTCTATTGCGCACCTTAGTGTCCTGAGAAAACATGTAAATCAAGTCAACACAAAGGTTGGTGCATAACACAGGTTTTAAGTATTCACAATGTTCAAAACAACAGTTTGAATGTCAAGTTGTAGATAACATAATCACACATGCACAGTCATGATAGCTAGTCATATAAACTATTTACATAAGTGGTCGACACCGAAGCTGACGAATTGCCATGCTATAGCATGTTTTTGCCTTGCCACTATTGTCTAGCACAACAATAGTAAAATTGTGTTTGGTCATTCAAACACCTGCGTAGATCCCATCTACCAGGTGAGGTTTGTCAAACCTAATAGATCTATTTCCAACTACCACGCTTTGCGCTACGGCAAACTAAACGGTTCGAGGTGTGTAAGGACTTTCAATTGCTATGTTGTCACATAATGTAAACAGCTAACTCATGCAAGTGATATGTATCTAAAATAGTTTGTTGCACATGTTTTCTCCCCCAAAACAGTTTAAAATAAGAAAGGGGCCGTGTACGCACCTTTGATTTTAGCAGAATGATCAAACACTTGTGAACTCGTGTAGAAATCCTCTACGAAGAATCTGTGGTTTAACAATAACTTAGTGTTATTCGAAATGTCGTTTTATGCTTGAAATCACATATGTGTTAACACACGTATGCTAAAGTGTTAGAAATGTGTATACGTAAATACGCGTGACTTTAAAATCGTTTAAATAAAATCACATACGATTTTATTTAAATAAATGTAATTATATGCGATTTCGTTTTCAGATTAAAATACCATTTTTATCATTCCAATTGGTTTGGGATGAAATTCTGGTTCCAACGAAATTCGAACGGGTTAAAACGGAGTTCGTATGCGAAAGTTATGCCAAAAATACTAAAATGGTTTTAATTCCTCAAAAATGGTGGAACCCGGGATCGAACCCGCGACCCCCCACTCCACACACACACATCTAACCATTCCAGCCCGCTAGGGTATCGCACAAGGATTCCAGAATAAATTGTTTTAACTACTCCTCAAACCGGTTTCCCTTTTGATTTTATAGCCGAAGCATTCAACCCTCAATTGACCACGAATTCGAATCTGATCGACCCTAAAACTATAGGGCTTTGCTTCTGGGTATTCAATCTAATCTCTATATGCTTTTAATTCAAAAACAAAACACTATAACCCTTTTAATTGCTATTGCACTGGTTCAAACTTTATCTCTAAAACCCACCATTCGATTTCATCGAATTCATCTACCTCAAATCATGAAATCATCAGATCTTCTTCAACATAGTTCCCCGAACCCATTCATGCCAATTAATTCGATTTTAAAACTTGTTTCTATCAAAACCCCCAAACCGTTTAACCCGAAAAAACTAGAACTAGAACTCAATCGATTCGTGATCGTTACATGAAATTGAAATATGTCTTAGCTTGATCGAAGGTTTCTGAAAATACCCATGCATATTAATTTGATTTTTGAATCCGTTACAATCGAAATCCCCAAAGTCGTTTTATCCTAAGAACCTTAGAATTGAACTCATTCAATTCGTAGTTGTTTGCTAGAACTATCATGTGGTTTTCATTACATTGATGGTTTAGAAGCTCTCAGCATCGGTTAATTTGATTCTTAAACTTGTTTGATCAACAACCCCCAAAACCGTTTCTTATTTGAACCCTAACTATTGAAATCGATTGATCCGTTGTTATAAACTGAAATTAACAGATGGTTATCCTTAGTCGGACCTTTTAGGTACTATAGGAATAGATTATTACCTTGCTTGATGACCAATCGAAGTGATTCGACTTTTAAGTTGAGTTCGGCCACTCCACGATTGAATTCACCTCTCTGGAACTCTTGAGATCGAATTGTTGTGTGAGAAAAACTCTAAAGATGCCGATTAGAAGTTCTGGAAACTCAATTGTGTGAGTTTCTGTCGAATTATATGGGCTTGAATATTCTAGTAACGGTTTTTGCTATAATGAATGTTAATCGACTTAATTCACCATTTTATGATCTAATAACTCCTCATGGCCGTTGGTAATCATCAGTATAATGATTATTGATTGGCAATTTCAGTTACAAAACCTCAAGTGTCGTGAATTTCAATCACCATTTGATACTTATTCGAATTTTGACTTTTAGAAGTCAAAATCGACTATTATCCCAATTTGTAGACTAATCCTTTAAATTAAAACACTTAGGACTTGATTTTTGCTTAACCTTAACTCCTATAAATTATTCTGGATCAATAACATATCACTTCGATTAATAAAATTGAACCAAAGATCCCGAATTACCATTAATTGGACTAATTGAACTATTATTGGCCTAAGTTTACCCATTTGGGCCAATTGGGCCTACATTATTCTCATTGGGCCTACCTTCTGTCCACTTGGCCTCACAGAATATAATTGGGCCTATCTTGAGCCTTGAATTTGTAATTGGGCCTCCCTAGATCTCAATGGGCCTACCCTTGCCTTATTGGGCCCACATTTGCCTTGTTGGGCCTACCTTGACTCATTGGACTTACCTTAACCTTACTGAGCCTTCCTTGGCCTTACTGGGCCTTCCTTGGTCTTACTGGGCCTTATATGTCTTGTTGGCCTGTGATCTCACCATCTTCAGTTAACAAGGTTAATCCGAAAAGTCGGATTGTCACACTATTCGTTTGGTGATCTCAAAAGGTCCAATGTATCGATGGTTCAACTTTCCCCGTTTGCCAAACCGAATGACTCCCTTCCAGGGTGAGACCTTGAGTAACACCCTGTCTCCCACCTGGAACTCTAACGGTTTGCATCGTTTGTCAGCATAGCTTTTCTGTCTGTCCCGAGCTGCTGCCATCCGTTTGCGTATTTGCACGATCTTTTCAGTCGTTTCGTGCACCAGTTCTGGACCGGTCAGTTGGCTGTCTCCAACTTCCGCCCAGCAAATAGGTGATCGACACTTACGTCCGTAAAGTGCCTCGAATGGTGCAGCTTGGATGCTGGTGTGGTAGCTATTGTTGTATGAGAACTCAACTAACGGTAGGTGAGTCTCCCAGCTATTACCAAAGTCAATAACACATGCCTGAAGCATGTCTTCTAGTGTCTGTATGGTTCGCTCACTCTGTCCGTCCGTCTGCGGGTGGTAAGCGGTACTCATGTCTAATCTCGTGCCCAAAGCCTTATGCAAAGACCTCCAGAAATGCGACGTAAAGTGACTATCGCGATCGGAGATTATCGAGATTGGTACTCCATGCCGAGTGACCACTTCCTTTACATAGATGCGAGTGAGTTTGTCTAGCTTGTCAGTCTCTTTAATGGGTAGAAAATGCGCAGACTTCATTAGTCGGTCTATGATAACCCAGATGGTATCGCAACCACTTACCGTCTTTGGCAGTTTAGTTATGAAGTCCATGGAAATCTGCTCCCATTTCCACATTGGTAGTTCTGGTTGTTGGAGTAACCCTGATGGCTTCTGATACTCAACCTTGACCTTTGAGCATGTTAAACACTCACTCACGTAAGTTGCTATCTCAACTTTCATGTTTGGCCACCAGTAGGTTGTTTTCAAGTCATGATACATTTTGTCAGAGCCCGGGTGTACGGAATACCGGCTCTTGTGGGCTTCATCCATCACTACCTCTCTCAATCCCCCGTAGTGTGGAATCCAGATTCTATCCGCTAGGTAATACGCTCCGTCATCCTTTGCCTTTAGTTGTTTATCCATACCATGCATGGCTTCGAGAGAGAGGTTCTCTGTTTTCAGAGCTTCTTGTTGTGCGAGTCAAATTTGATTCGGTAGCTCAGAATGAATTGTGAGTTGTAGCGCACGTACGTGTTTTGTTGTCTCTTTCCGGCTCAACGCGTCAGCCACTACAATGGCTTTACCGGGATGATACTTGATGGCGCAATCATAATCGCCGATGAGTTCAACCCATCTTCGTTGTCTTATGTTCAATTCTTTCTGGTTGAAGATGTGTTGTAGGCTCTTATGATCGGTAAAGATAGTGCATTTTGTGCCATATAAGTAGTGTCGCCAGATCTTCAAGGCAAACACTACGGCTCCCAACTCAAGGTCATGAGTCGTGTAGTTTTTCTCATGCACCTTCAGTTGTCATGAAGCATATGCTATCACCTTCTCGTGTTGCATCAATACACAACCAAGTCCTTGTTTCGAAGCGTCACAATACACCACGAAATCATTGCATCCTTCCGGTAAGGATAGGATAGGTGCAGTACATAGTTTCTGCTTCAACAAATTGAAAGCAGTTTCCTGTTTGTCTCCCCAGTCAAACTTCTTGTCTTTATGGGTCAGGGATGTCAGTGATTGAGCAATCTTTGAGAATCCTTCAATGAATCTTCGGTAGTACCCGGCCAGACCTAGGAATTGTCGAACCTCCGTCGGAGTTTTGGGTCCTTCCCAGTTCTTGATCGCTTCAATCTTGGCTGGGTCTACGTGTATCCCTTGCTCATTAACCACGTGTCCAAGAAATTGGACTTCGTGAATCCAAAAGTCGCACTTTGAAAACTTCGCGTACAGTTGTTCTTCCTTCAATAATTCCAAGACTAGCCTTAGATGTTCAGCATGTTCTTCTCGATTCTTTGAATAAATCAGAATGTCGTCAATGAACACTATTACGAATTTGTCAAGGTAAGGTTTGCACACTCTATTCATGAGGTCCATGAATACCGCTGGTGCGTTGGTTAATCCGAAGGGCATAACCAAGAATTCATAGTGTCCATATCGGGTTCTAAAGGCAGTCTTAGGAATATCATTTTCCTGTATCCTCAATTGATGGTAACCCGATCTTAAATCGATCTTCGAATAGTAACTTGACCCTTGCAACTGGTCAAACAGATCGTCTATTCGCGGTAACGGGTACCGATTCTTGATCGTCACCTTGTTCAGCTCTCTATAGTCGATACACATACGGAATGATCCGTCTTTCTTCTTCACAAATAAGACCGGTGCTCCCCAAGGTGAGAAGCTCGGTCTGATAAACCCCTTGTCTAACAGTTCCTGCAACTGATTAGACAGTTCTTGCATCTCAGTTGGTGCGAGTCGGTACGGAGCTTTAGCAATTGGTGCTGCTCCAGGTGTAAGGTCTATCTGGAACTCGACTTGTCGTTTCGGGGGTAGTCCAGGTAGATCCTCGGGAAACACTTCGGGAAAATCGCGGACTACAGCGATGTCCTCAATCTTCCTTTCTTTCTTCGGTTGCTCTGCGATAAGGGCTAGTATAGCAGTGTATCCCTTTTGTAGATACTTGTTCGCCTTCATGCATGACATGATGTTCAGGGGTACTCCCCGTCTTTCTCCCTGAATCGAGATCTGTTCACCGTTCTGCAACGTCACTCGTATGATCTTCTCGTTGCATACAATCTCGGCTTGGTTAGCGGATAACTAATCCATTCCAACGACTACATCAAAGCTTCAGAGAGTTACCGGCATCAAGTCGATTTCGAGTTCGCGATCCGCCAACACCATGACGAATCCTCGAAAAACGTGTTGTGTTTCAATCAGTTTGCCGTCGGCTAACTCTACAGTATATTTATATTCTAGTGGTGTTGGGGTAATGTCTAGCAACCTACTAAACTCACTAGATATAAAACTCCTGTCGGCACCGGTATCAAATAATATGCTAGCGTAGACATTATTTAAAAGAAACGTACCGGTCACGATGTTCGGGTCATCCTTGGCTTCCCCCGAGCCAATCACAAAAGCTCGACCCTTGGCCGCTCCTCCTCCGGCCTTCTTTAGTTGAGGGCAATCCCTCCTCATGTGCCCCGGTTTTCCGCATTCATAACACCCCTTGAGAGTGTTCTGGTTGTTGTTGTTGTTCTGGTTGCAGTTGGGGTTGTTGCTAGGGAATTTAGACCTGCAATCTATGGCCATGTGGCCATGTCTTCCACATCGCAAGCATCGGTATCGTTCGCATTGACCAGAGTGGTGGTAAGAACATTTGTTGCATAGAGGGTATTTTCCTTGGTACACACCCTTCCCCTTGTCATCGGGTTGGGTGGCAGTGAAAGCTCTGGCAGGTGCAGATCGTTGTTATTGTTGAGGTTGATGAGATTGGTGCTGATTGGGTTCCCATTTTCTTTTCTGACTTTCTTGAGGCTTCACATGCTCACCTCGTTTTGGTAGCTTGCCCTGAGCTACAGCCTGATCAGTCAGTTTATGAGCCAGTCTGATCAGTGGTTGGATGGTGGTGTGGTCAGAAGCAGTCACCATGCTTTGGATTTGTTCGGGCAGTCCACTGATGAACTGCTCGATCTTTTTGTATTCCGGCGTCACCATAGCCGGGCACAACTTGCATAGTTCGTGAAACCGAGTACAGTACTTCTCGATTTCCGATCCCACCATTTTGTGCACCCAGAATTCCTCTTCGAGCTTCCAGATTTCATCACGAGGGCAATACTCCTCATGGAGCATTCTTGTGAAATTCTCCCAGGGAATAGAGTTGGTGGTTTCTAGTCCAAGAGTCTGGACATGGGTGTTCCACCATGTGAGGGCCGGTCCCTACAGAGTTCCCGTAGCATATTTCACTCGGTTTTCCTCCGAGCACTCAGACATGGAAAAGACTGACTCCAGCTTCTCGATCCAGCGAAGCAGTCCCACTGCTCTCTCAGTTCCTTGGAACTTGTGTGGGTGGCAGCTTAGGAAAGCTTTGAACGAGCATCCCTTTGCCATGCCCCCATGAGATCCTGTGCATCGGAGTTCAATGTCACGTGTTAGTGTCTACACGGCCTATACTATGTTAGTCACGTTAGGCAGAAGTTAATACCATTCTTTGTGCCACTAGTCTCACTAGCATGTCGATTCGCCTCGTACTCCGCGAGTACCTTGTTGAACTTACATTCGACCATCATGTCGATCCTTGCCTTTTCGGCCTTGTGTTTGAGTCTGAGGGCGTTAGATCCTCTTCCAGACATGTTGCTATATGGAAAGGTTAGAATGTTAGTTAGCATGAGTTAGAGCGTTAGCAAATGTCATGTTAGAAGTCAAGTCAGATGTCATGTCAGAAGTTGTGTTAGCAACAGTCATAATGATACAATAGATAATAGCAAAGCATAATTCTCATTAATATCAGATTTTTGAAGTACAATAATTTCAAAAGGAAATACAATACAAGTTCTTCGAGCACATCCCGCTCGTCTAGGCCAAAATAAGAAGAAATACCAAAATAAAATAGTCCTCTAGTCCGAGTCCATGGAGATGTGTGAAATGTCACTGGCAGCGTCTCCGTCGTCATCATCCTCCTAGGGATCCTCATTAGGATCCTCATCAAAATCCTCCTCTTCGAGGTCCTCGGCCTCGAACTGTGGTTCGCCGTCATCGGCTGGCAGCTCCTCAATGAGTTGTGCCGCCCATGCATTAAGCATGGCGTCGCTAGCTTGAACCATCGCCTGAGTTTCCTCGTTGGCGACTCGGTTCTCAGTGATACGTCCATCATGCTCCTGCATGATGTCGACCATCTGCCCATACTGGGTCATCAACTGGGACACCTGGAGACGTAAAGTCTCCACCTGCTCCTCTAGGCGATCGTTTCGCTCCTCAAGTCGATCGTTTCGCCTTTCCAGGCGATCGTTCTTCTCGCGAAGAACTCGAACCTCGTCCGATAGCTCGCCACTCCTCCACATCTCCCGTCGAGTGCAAGCAATGTGGGCCGCGAAGGCCTGCTCCAGTGGTACTCCAAGTGATGGTAGTCGGTGTCCTGGAGTGGTATCGCCAGGGAAACGGTATGGAGGTACCCTCTCTCCGATGATCCACTCCTGTATCATAGTGGGTAACCATCCCCAGTGTCGAGCTCGTGCCGCATGTCGAGCCCGTCTATCCATCTCGGCATCTACCTGTGCCACTATGTCATGGACCCGTCGTCGACTCTCTGCCACCATGTCGTCTGTGGTCGTGAGCCTAGCTGCGTTCCTGTTAGCGTCGTTGCCGTCGGCCATCCTGTGAGTCTCAAGTTAGTAAGCAATAGTTCAATATAAGCAATAATATCATCAATGTGCAAGTTCTACGTGTAGTGTCTAAGTTGAGCAATGGCTATAGTCTAAGTTTACTACATGCAAACCTAGTTCTCTATAACCAAGGCTCTGATACCAGTCTGTCACACCCCCAAATTCCCACTCGTGGCGTATGTCCACGTGGATGTGACGTGACCAGAATCACAGCTCATGGTCATATAGAACACCACTATATGCGTTTACAAATCCAAAGTTTGACACATACACACAATAAAACAGTTTGCAGCGGAAAAGTATATCATAGCATATTGCAGCGGAAAATCAATTGTTTGACAAATTGCAGCGGAAATAAAAGATGTTTGAGTACATAAAGCAAATGTAATTGTTTTCAAGAGTTAAACATAAACAGAAATGCATGAATGTTCCTATGCTCGGTTCCTTAAATGTGCATTCCTGGATGTCCATCAACTCCTCAGTTACCTGAGAATACAAGTTTAAAAAGTGTCAACACAATGGTTGGTGAGTTCACAGGTTTTGATATACATATAGTAATAAAAGTGTGTCATGCTGTTTATCAATGTTAGTACCGAGCCCTAGGCCCAAAGTGTCAGTGCGTCACTACCGAACAGACTTGTTTGTCCTTGCCTCCGCTATGTCTCGTATACATAGCAAGTTAGGTCAGAATTTGCACGGGTTATGACATCCAGTCAACATAGTGCCCCGTGGGGTTAGTCATTCCCTAATGGATCCATCCAAATCTACCACGTTGTTCGTACATTAACGGTAAGACTTTGTGAGGGCTTAATACGAGTTCAACACTTAATGTTTGTCCAATAAACCAGCATACACAAAATGTTTGTACAGTAATAAATGTTTGACTCGATGCAACTACTATTCTCCCCCTATTTGAAAGCGTTTGAAAAAGAGTAAAGAGGGGCCGTAAACTCACCTTAGTGATGAAAATGCAAATCAAGCGTAAGCTCCTGATGTAGTAGCACGTGTCGGTCACCGGCAACCTATATCGTACACCGTACGTGAGTTCGTGTATGTGACCGTGCTAGTGTTTGTGTTAGTGCTCGTGTTTGTGTCCAACAACCCTTGGTTGTGCATATTTGTCCGTGTCGGTCCACAATGACCGTGTTTGCTCGTGTTGGTCCACATTGACCGTGTTTGACTGTGTTGGGCCACATTGACCGTGTTTGACTGTGTTGGCCCACATTGACCGTGTTTGACTGTGTTGGTCCACATTGACCGTGTTTGACCATGTTTTACTAGAGTTGACCAAGTTTGACCGTGTCAAGTCAACGACCCGTTGGTGAACCGTGTGACGGTTTGTGAATCGTGTAGCAATCGTGTAAGTGCTCGTTGTGTGCAAAACGCGTAAGTCGCGTCTATGGACAACTTACTATTTATAGTAAGTTTCCATTTTTGGAAAGTTCACAAAGCATATCGATTTTAGAGTTCTAGCATGCTCATTAGTCCTACGTGATCATGTTAACACATAGCACATCATCATACGGGTTCACATAAGTCGTTTATAACATGTTAGCACATAAAAGTTTCCTAAAATGGAAAGTTTCCATTTTTAGCATACGTGACATCGGAAACCATCTAACTTAGCATCTAATCATCATGTTATCGCATAATAAATCATTTAGCATGCTCCAATTATTCAACATGTTGACAAATCGATTTCTGTAAAAATAAAGTTACTAAATATAGTAACTTTGTGGTTTTGCATAGAAATAACCATTTTAACATTTCCAAACCATTTTCATGTCGCCGATCATCATAATAGACCACTTAACACCATTTAATCATGCCATCTTAACCCAAATCATCATTTAACAATATTTCATTCACAAAAGTTACTATATATAGTAACTATGTCAAAATGGATTTAAGCATTATCAAAATCACATTTTGAGCATCAATATCATTCTAATATCATTTAAATAGCAATCCATAAGCATGCATGTTACTAATATCATCTCTAGCACCATTTTGCCAATATAAAGTTTCTATTAATAGAAGGTTCATCCAAATCATGTTTTTACTCATCAAAATCACAATCTAATCTTTCAATAACCCTTGTACATCCTCAAGAATCATCATCACATAAACATAATCACCTAACACGCCTTAGATCATACATGCATGTATCAATATTATCACAAATCATCATTTTAAGTACAAAGATATATATCCATCATCATAGATCATCATAAAACACCATCACAACATCATAGATCATCAAGAAACACATTTAAACTATCAAACCCAGAAGCAAATCTCGTGCATGTGGGTGATTTGTGCTTGCATGTGTGTGTAGTGGTGTTTAGAGAGTGTTTGGACCATGAGACTACCTTCCAATACTTCTTGATTGCTAAAGTGGTGTTTGAGCAGCTTTAGGACTCCTGGATTGCTGGATTCGACAAGTTCAAGAAAGAAAGGATGAGACTCAAGCTTGGAAGGTCTTCTCCCTTGAGTTCTCTAAGCTTCCCAAGCTCCAAATGGGGTCTCTAATGGCTTCCAGAGCTGTTGCAGGCGTCTAGAGGAAGAAGAAGGTCGAGGTATTGAGTGTGAAGCCGGAGAAATGATGTTAAAGGATAGTATAGGCATCATTGTCTTGGTTTTATAAAGATATTGTCGACTGGGCGGCTTCGCGTACCGCGATGGGACCTTCAAAAATTCTCCGCGTACCGCGGCGGATTTAGGGAGTCAAACTTCTGCGCCGCATGTCGCGGATCGCGACAATTCTTCCTGTTGGGCCATCGCGTACCGCGATGGGCCCCTGGGGAGCCCAATAAGCCTATCTTAATGGGTTTGATCCGTTCGTCACCGTTTTCACTCTTCCGAATCATCGTTTGGCCTCGATTGAACTTCCAAGTTCAATGTGTGAGTGTTTCGTGAAGTCTCGAGTGTTGTGCTACACAATGTGCTTGACGTTCACCAACGTTCGTGTGTTTTGACACGTGTGTGCTGTTTGCCGATAATTCCACGAATTATCCTGTTGTGTGTCAGTGTTTGTACTGTCGTGCCACGTGTCACACTAAATTAATCTAATTCTAGTGCCACGTGTACATAAAGCATTTAAATAAACATTTAAATAAATGAACAAGCTGACCTGGAAATTACGGGGTGTCACATCAGACCATTAGAGAAGTTTGGACGATTTAAAGAGATTGATGGTGATGATCATGGAAGTGTGCCGAATGTTATTATAGCTGAAGATCATGACATTCAACCACAAATGGATGCGTCAGTAGATGTGCAAACTTCTTCAGGATCAAAGGGTCATACATTGGATGAAAATGTGATAGAAATGATTGATCATGAAGCTGATATAATCTTAGTCAAGGTTGAGGCATTTGAGAATCTTATTCCTCAGAAGAGTTCTAGACGTGATCCACGTCATGAACCATGTCCTGTGGTTAGGGTGGTTGCTGGAATATCTACTTCAGAACAGAGATTGGATACAGAAAAGGTTGTCCAATCGGCATTAGAAAAGGAAACTGAGTCCAGTCAAATCCTGAGAGATACAAGTAAGGGGAAGCAAGTTGAAGAAGCTCCGGTTGACGTGCATGTATTGCAAGAAAGGGTGTTTGTATTGGAGCAACAGTTGAATGATCAAGTGCTACAATCCGTGACTAAAGACATTTTAATTAGCGAGCTTCAGGAGAACCAAGTGGTTTAGAATTTGAAAATCCAGACTTTGGAAGCTAATCTGGGATATCTTACTGTGTTGTTTATGGATCTTAAGCAACAGCTGAACAAGACTGATAATACTGGACGTGTACCAGAAAAGGGAGGTGATGATGATGAAGGAGGTTCGAGTGGAGATGGTGTAGAGAAACAGTTGGATTCTGAGGTTGATAAAGGAAAGGAAGCTGCAAGCGAAGAGGAAATTATTAAAAACAAAAATTCTGAAATGAAACAAGGGGAAGCTGGTTCGAGTCAACAAGCTGAAGATCAATTCATGTTTGATGTTGATGAATTGGAAGAAAACGCCGACTGAAGGTTTAGGGAAGGAAAAAATATCATCTTCAGCTGGATTTGATGACTCTAATGTTTATAAGGGGGTTGCTGGAGAAAAGTTAGATACTTCTAAATGTTTGATTATTTCAAGTGTTAGGCACAAGGATTATTTTTAACAACAACAGGATTCGCCGGAGAAGTATGTGGTTACAACTGGAGAGAATTTTTATGATAAAGTGGGTGATAGGTCAGGAATACATTCATGGCATTACGATGGGGATAAAAGGATGTGGGTGGTGAAGCGTAAAAGTGGAAATTTGGAATATTATCAAAGTCCGGGGGACTTTGAATCATGGACTCGTGTCGATTTGGTGGAATTAGATGAAGCCCCATTCTTTAACAGATCAAATGATGCAAGAGGCATGGATTTTTATGATTTTTTTCATGAAGAGGTTTGTTTAAATTTTAAAAGGATGAAGACAGCTGATTCGACTGTGAAGAAACAAAAAGGAGTTAGGGATGGTAAAACAGGAAAGACATTTACCTCGATTAGCTGGCCACCAACAAGCAAGTTGAAGAGTATTCCAATTCCAAGGAGGTTTCCAGATGGCTGTTTGTCAAACTTTGTGATGTGGGCAATTGATTCTAAATCATCTGAAGCGGTAATAAACTGTGGAGATCATGAGTACCACATTCTAGATAAGAATGATTTGTCACGTTTTGGGGAACACGACATAAAGATTTTGGCTATGTATCAAATCAAGACTGACCCAGTTTTTGAAGTACATGGTAAAGACCTTACCTCTTTAGCCGCATCTATTGTGAGAACGAAGCTTTGTGCTGGATCTAATGTTATGCAGACACTTCCTTCGGAACCTTGACTATGATATCATGATCCTAGGGGAAGATTGTACGGTCTAAGAATATGAGGATTATGATATCATAATCTTTATTTTGGTGATATCAATGGGTTTTCGGTGTGTTTTGTTTGTTTTCGGTGGACCTGGACGTTTTTGGTGAAGCCGGTAAATGGGAGAATAGGTGTTCGGTGATTGCAGTTGTGGGTTTTCGGTCATAGCTCTGTTGGTCTTATATATATATATATATATATATATATATATATGTGTGTGTTTTGTTTCATAATTAGGGTTACGCATTCATTAAGTATTTTCAAAAGAGTTTTCTTTTCATCTGTAACTCTCAGTTGTTCTTCATTGTTCTTGTATCAAACGAGTGCCTATTGATAAATATAATCTTATATGCAAGTTTTTCTGAATGTGTGTTTATATTTCTTGATAAACTAATCATTGATTTCCGCACTCTGATTAGTTTGATTCGATATCGAATTGTTAAGATTCAAGAGATTGGGATTTACACTCATAAGCATGCTGTTGTCAAGAAAGTACTTGACTCCAAGGATCAAGTAAAAAGAAGAGAGACTGTTCACTGGCGTGCTGGAGCTCCTCTCCCCTTAGGGCCTTCTCCTAAATCCCAACCTCTTCAGATCACAAATTCTAGAGCCAGAGTATAGAGATGATTCTATGACCCTGTCACCAAAAATATAATCATTGAAAGATTCAATGGTTTAAGGACTTTCTTCTCAGATTGGGATACTATCCTTAAGCTTCCCAAGAATGATCTAAAAGAATTGCAGCATATGACCTTGGAAATCCTGACATTGAATATGAAGTCCTGAACTATGTGAAGACTCTCAGCAGTCAAATTGGTTTGGCTCTAAGGCAAAAATAAATGGATTTGGCTTCATCAGTCCAGAGGGAGATTGTTGGAAAATAAGGGCTGATGAGCAAAACCACCGAAGCCAAACAACTGAACAAAACCGCGGATTGATCAAACGTGGATACCTTCTTCTTTGCACTGCATCTCAACAACGGAGTGCAACAGCGGATCCCAAAACAACGAATCCAATAACCACTGATCTAGCAAACCGCGGATCATGTAGCTGATGACAACCACGGAAAAAGACCAAGACAACAACGGATTCAATAAACCGCAGAATGGCTTCCGTAGTTCAACCACTGAAGACACAACAATTGATTACAACCAAGAAGAGAACCACTGAATACATAGTTTTCCGTCGTTGTTGACTTTTGCATTCAGTTGTTGTACAATTTTGTTTTGTTTCAGTGTATGTACTTTGTCAGTTGCTTGTCTTATTCTTCTTTGTCTTGTAACAATGAATGTTGGGTATTTAAACCCCAACATTCCCTGAAACATGCAAATTACATTCCACGAAAATTCCTTGTGTTACTATACAGTCTTCTCTCCTTTTAGCAAAACTAAACAACCGAAAATAACTAATGTAAAACTTTAGAGGGAGCAAATACCAAGGCTTTGACAGTGAGTCTAAAGTCCTTGTTCCTGGTTAAATAGCTCCTACGAGGATCAACAGTTTTAATGATTTATATAATTAAAATAAATATATTTATTCCATCATATCCAACGATATTTTGCAATAAGTATGTTTGATAAATTATTTAACATAACATTTTAAGTTCAATTGTTAGCTAAACCAACGGGAAGTTGACAGTCGATCTTGATGTGTGTTCTTACCTGTTATTTGGTGTTAGTAATAGGTTTTATTTTATATTTGACATGTTTTATATGTGTATAGAAATTATTTTTCTGTATAGTCAAAACTGAGCATAACGTTTCTTCTTCAAATGCATAAGCATCTACCTTAAGAGCATGTTCCGGTTACTTGGCCGGAATCGGACCTTTAAACGGAATTAAAAACTTTAGTACTTGGTTGGAACTGTTGGATAAGTGATGTCCATCATCGATAATATCAATTGCTATCGGGGTACGATCCAAAGAGTTACACTTTGTGTCACACCCCAGGCCGGCGGGCTGGATCGACTTTCCCGCCGGGCGGAAGGTTCCCGAGGCGCGATATCTTGAATGATAATCGAATTGATCAGATTGTTTGCATAGCACATGATGTATAATTGAGAAATGTAAACATGACAATGATATAGAATTACAAAGTTAAATTACAATGTATCACTCATAATTTAACTAAGTAAATCCATCCAAAAGAATCAATGTGTTTATATCTTGTAACTGTACAAGATCTACAAAATATGATTCAATGTTTTTGTCAATCCAAAAGTAATGATCACACAAAATGCAGCTAGGTCTTCTAACAGTCCCCTAGCTATGATCTTGAAATCTGGTGACTAAACCTGTTCGTCACCTGAGAAAACATGCATTTAAAACAAAGTCAACACTAGGTTGGTGAGTTCATAAGTTTGAATATTGAAAACCTTGAATTGTTCATGCACACATTCACAATGTCATATTTGATACTTGTATTAATTGAATCCACTTGTTCCACCCAATGGCCTCTCCTTAGTTATGTATACAAGTGGTATTTCACTCAATCAAGTATGCTTATATATAGGGCATACGAAAGGGTCAAGCCCAGGCGCCATCCCACCACATACTCAATTGAATTCCACACTACTTGTAATACAACTAAGAATATCCATTTTCATCTCCCAAATGATTGACTTGTTCATTGTATTCATCTGTTTTATCATATATAGAATAATAGAGTTAGAGGGGTTTAGTTATCAAACCGAAGCATTGATACACCCTCATTGTATTAAGGAAATTTGATTTATTTAATCAGATCCTTGTATTATTCCATAATTGTGGGGTTAACAGTTACGTCACTTTTAAATATTAAGAGTGTTAGTTAACCACTTGTAATTTGTTCTTGAACTATAGTGCGTAGAGCCTAAAAGGAATCCATTGTAATCCTCACATAATCAGAGTACAATGCATCTGATTTACCTCTACCACTTTGTATGTACCGTGTCCTCAACGAAGTCTATTACTAGCAGTGTAACATGAGAGAAGATCACTTTCTCAATCTGCTTTCGCTGGATTAATTACTTATCACTGCAGATTAATATCACCATGTGTCGCTTTCCAGAACCTGACTTGAGGTAGCCCTGTCACCGGTCATACGTTACCGGCCAATGAATCAATACGATCAACATACTAGCCCTACAAGCTAGAGGTTTGTCAAACCTATAGTACCACTATGCTATCGTCGGTTTAGTCACGTCAAACTAACTGGTCAGCGAATTAAAGGGTCTTACATGATCAACTTGTACAATTTGGCACATGATTGAAGTGATATAATACAACAGGTCAATAGTAACTAATTGTAATTGTGTTCATCTGTATCATTGTTCTTATTGTCATATGTTCCCCATGATATTAACAAAGTTAAATAAGAACTTGTCTTATTAAGTTATGTTAATTATTTGAGTGAATGATATTGTTATCATGAAGTTACATTATCATGATTATCATTCTTTGTTCCTTGTACTCTTGTAATATGTATTGAGTTGTAAAGCTAAGTGTTAAAAGGACTTGTCCTATTACACTTACTTAACTCTTGTATTGAATGTTAATACAAAGATATGTAATATCTTTATAACATTCATATGTTTACTTGCAATTGTTCCATTGTCTGTTTATGTAAGAATAATTGAGTGTTATAAGATAAAATCTTGCAACTATATTATTCTAATGTATTGATGAATTAATAAGATATATTATCTTATTCATCTGATTATCCCTGTCATGTCATAATCGTACAAACATGCATACCATGATAAACGATAATAAACAATTAAGTATTATCTAAATCAAAGTATAAGAAATATGTTAAACATTAAATTTTTAAATAAATAAAAGTAAAGCATGTTTCTCAGCCCCGTGAGTTTAAAATCAGTTAAGATTAAAGAAAAGGGGCATATGAACTCACCTTGTAGTAGTTGGGGTTTGACTTAGCTTAAACGATAATTCACGCGCTCTTGTTTGTACTTGATGTTGTTTTCATGATCTTGTATTGATTTTACGTCGTTTGAAACTTGTAAGTATGAGTTTGTAGATATTCGTGTGTGTGTGTGTATGTGTTAGCCATAAACTCTGGCTAACACTCGCAGGTCCCGGTCTTCATTCGGCCCATTGTTCAGTTTTCATTGGTTTCACTTAGTGTTGTGATTTTATGTTTGTTGTTCAACTTGACTTAAACTCATTACTTGTAGTGCAAGCTTTGAAACCTACACATTTATTTTAAGTCCAATTTCAGCTTTTAGGTAAAAGACTTGGAACCCCTAGTGTCTTGTAAAAAGGTTTGGATGGCCTTAGTTTAATGCATTTTGTCACTTTTGAAATCACTGGTTAACATATTAAAGATACAATGTTTTAGATTGTCAATCTTTGGTTTAACCACACCTCACCACCTTATAGTATACATAATTGTTATGCATGAAATATTGGTCTTAAAAGTCTAATTCCTTGTGTTAGTTATAGTTTAAACCCTATGGTCTCATGTTGGGCCAACTCAAAGCATATTTGGGCCGAATTCTTCACATGGGCCAATTAAGTAATAATGGTCTAAGCCACTAAGCCCCTTGGGTCAACCTAAAAACATTGGGCCGAAACATGTGGGTGTGGGCCAAGCTGTTGGATCAACCAGGTAAGATACTGTTGGGCTTGAATCACTGTTATTGGGCCGGCTAGTAAGCTGTGGGCCGAACAGCCTACATGGGCTTATTGAATGGGCCGGAAGGGTTTTCTGGGCCATTGCATGCTTCTGGCCTAAAACCGATATGGGTGTTGCTTCGGCCGAGTGACTGGAGAATGGGAGTGTGGGGCCGATTAGGGTTCAGGTGTCCAGCTAGGGTTGCCGTCGACTGAGCCAACCAAAGGTTGTCTGCGTATGGCTTGGTTCGGCCGAATGGTGGTCACCGGATGAGTGTGGTGGTCGTCGAATGAGAGGGCAGTATGAGGGGCGAATGGAAGTTGGCTTAACCGATCGAATGGCTGGCAACTGAAGTTGCATGGCCGAGTGAAGTGGCTGCCGGCGAATGAGTAAGTGGTCGAATGACCAGCGAATGTGATGGTGGCCCCGAATGGGTCTCATGGCGTATGAACACAACCACCGAATGAACGTGGTCGACTGGGCCATTCGGCCGACCATCTGATATGTCTCATTCGCCTTATGCAAAAGCCATTTGATGGCCTGGTATTTCTCATTCGGCCTTAACAGAAACCGGGGCTGGAACCATCCCCAAAGCAAGTCTCATAGGTGGTTTTCGAAGATGGTGAGTGCTAGGGTTGATTCCAGTGATCGTGAGTTGCAAGATTTGAAGGGGGTGAACCGGTTTTTGAGTGAGGTTCGAACAAGGTGAAGAAACCCTAATTTTTCAGACTATAAACAGCCTCATACCTCGAATTTTTTTGGGTTTCGTCTTAGATCGGTTGTACTTTCATGTAGAGGGTGATGAGAGCTTCGTGTAGGTCCAAAGATGGAAGGATTTGGTTGAGAAATGAGGTAGATATGGAGGTTTGAAGGTGAGAAATGGTGTGGAGGCTTGAAAACCAGGATTAGGGTTTTAAGTGGGGAAGATGAAGTGAAAAATGAGAAAAATGGACTCATTCTTGGTATTTATATCACGAGTGAGTTCGGGTTCGTTTTTGTTGCTCGGTTCGCATTTTCGTTACGTTTCCGGAAATTAAACGCGTAATTAAATTGTAATAAATAAAAGAAACTAATTTAATTTAATTTGATGAGTTTCAAAATTGTAAAACATTAAAATGTTTTATTTTCTTGATTTAATGCCGTTCGTATCGTTTTTTTCGTTTTCGTTTCGCCAGATCGCGTCACCATCGTGCGTATTCGTTCGAATCGTCACCCGAACGAACACAACAATGGTTTTGCTTTCCGACTTTTGTTTTCTACTTTTCAGTCATTATTCCAGAACTCCAAACTCACAGATATGTTTGTGTGAATCGTCACCCACGCAAACACACTGTCAGTTAGTTATTCTGAAATAACACTGCAATTGTGTTTGAATTGTGTTTCCTCACTGACGGACTCAACTAAACTTCCTGTTTTCACATTGTTTTCGTTCTGATTTGTCAGCCATCTGATTCCTGTCATCTGTGGATATCAGATCGCAACCGACTTGTTATTGTCATTTACTTGAACACCGTCGTATCTCTTGATTCGTTGTATTATTTGTACTTAGGTTTTCACCTAAATACTAACAACTATTGTTTATTGTGCGTGTTGTACTTACAGTATTTAAGTTTTCACTTAAATACGTACAACTGTTTCTTGTATTTTGAATTATGTTATCACAAACACTGTTCTCATACTCGTATTTACACATAGTAAATAGTGAAAGTACACATACCGTACGGACTTGCCGGACGATCTGGTACTTGATGTTACACTTTGGAAGATAGTAAAGTGATTATGTCTAAAATTTGTTTTAGACATTTTCAATTACACGAATTATATAAAGTGGTGTTATTGTTATTATTTATGAAACAATAATAATATTGGAGAAATTAATTATTGTGATAATTAACTATAATTAAATTGATAAAGTTTAATTAGTTAAACTATATACATTTAATTAAATGTTACTAACTAAATGTTAGTTAGTAATATTGAGAGTAGTAATTAAATGGTTTAATTACTAAAAGAGTTTAATCAAATTAAAAGAGTTTCATTTAAGTAAAATGCAAAATAAAAAGGGTGGGAATTAATTTTAATTTAGTAAATTCAAAATCCCTAAAAAGGTGGATTAAGTGGGAGATTACAATCAAGGCATTGATTTCCAAACCCTAGACCTAATTCGGTTTACGTTTGATGGCTCAAAGGAAACCGAATAAATTAGATTATCGCTCGATTCATAGTTATATTTTGTTGTTTGTGTTTGATAAATATTTAGGAAATATTAAACTAACAAAAACAATTTGTCACAATTTTGAAAACAATAGTAAATATAAAAGGAGTTTTATAATTACTAAAAAGGCATTTAAATAATAAGTTGTTTTATTTAAACGATAAAACAGATTGTAAAATAAAAGAGTTTATTTTAAGATAATATTTTAAACTTGATTAGTTTAAAATTTGTTCGCGCAAACTACCGACTTAGACTAAAATAGGTATATAAAATTAATCGAGTCGAGTGTTTGAAAGGAGTTTCAAGAAAACGCAAACCATACGTAAAATTGGATTTTACTAAAAGAAATTGCACGACTTGCTTCATGCTGCAAGTTGTCCAATATGTTTTTGACCAATTTATCTAAACCCTCGGTGTTAGAGATTTACCCTGCATTCGGGCCTACGGTTTTGGTAAAAGGAACAATAGCGATTCCTAAGTTACTCAAGTCGGTTTTTCAATTACGAATTGAGGAGGAATATCACTTAAAGAGTTAAGTATGTGCATTTGGGGTTAAACGTACAAATGGTCGACTATACCCGCCAACCATACGTAAAATTGGATTTTACTAAAAGAAATTGCACAACTTGATTCATGCTATAAGTTGTCCAATATGTTTTTGACCAATTTATCGGAACCCTCGGTGTTAGAGATTTACCCTTACTTAAGCCGGTTTTTCAGTTACGAATTGAAGAGGAATATCACTTAAAGAGTTAAGTAGGTGCAGTTGTGGTTAAACGTACAAATGGTCGACTATACCCGTCAACCAGCCCCAAAACCGAGAGTTGTGTGGAGACACAATTGGTAATCGTTACCTACTTGCCTAGTCATAAAAATGGAGAGTGCTAAAGCCATTCATTGATTATAACAAAGCAGGATCTCATTCCTAATAAAATATTTTATGTATGGCACATAATATAGTTAGGACAAGCATGAAAATACTAAATTCAATAATGTTGAAATTTGTGGATGTCTTCTGACGCAAACTCCACTAATTCCTCATTTACTCTTAAGTCTATGATTGAGAAGGATAAGCTCAACAAATCCAACTTCATGGATTGGTATCATAATCTAAGAATTGTTCTCGGGGCTGACAACAAATTGTATGCCCTTGAGATACCAATCCCATAAGAACCTGTGAATGCTACAGGTGCAACCTGTAAAGTCTATGACAAACATGTAGATGATTCTGTCAAGGTTTCTTGCTTGATGCTTGCTTTCATGATTCCAGAACTCCAAAAGAGTCTGGACACATGAAGGCATATGAAATGATTCATCATCTGTTGGAAATATTCAGCAACACAGTCGACATGAACGCTTTGAAGTGATAAGATCACTCTTATGTAGTCACACGCAAGTAAGTTCTTCGGTTAGTACCCATGTACTAAAGATGAAGGGTTTCATTGATCATCTAACACGTCTTTAATGTCCACTAATAAATGAATTAGCTGGGGATATAATCCTCAATTCATTGCCAAAGTCATATGACCAGTTCACTTTGAACTATAATATGAACTAGTTTAAAAACATGTATATTATATGAGATTTGATTAATGGTATATTAAATGTTTATCATAAATAAAAAAATGAAAAATAGTTAAAAATAATATTATATACTAAAAATTTTATAAAGTACGTATCAACAAAGAAATAATAAATTATTTTTAATTTCCTAAAAATATAATTTTTATTACCATTTTTATATAATGAGGGATATGACCCGCGCTTCACAGCGGGACGATCGAATTTGAGTGAAATTTTCCGTTATTTTGATTATCCTTTTAAAATATCTTCGCAAAGATATAAAGTTCTTTAGTCGTTACCAGTCTCATTCTATAAGCATATTATCATTAGTCGATACTACCATGATTATTATTATTTAAAAACAACGAAAAATGAAATTTATTGAGGAAAAAAAAGACAGATTATATTAGAAGCCAGAGAAGTCAAAGTGATATTTACATGGGTGACTTTCGAAAACTTTTAACCCACAATCGTTTACCATGACACAGGAAGGGATGATATGAAAACGAAGGAACCTTGTTGAGAAATCCAAAGAGAAGAAAAGACGGAAGGAGACACAGAAGGCACATGGAGCACACGTGGAGATTAAGCATACAGAGACGTTGGGAAGGAACAAAGAAATATAGTGTTGCCATGAATTGAGACCGTGACTAACTGGAGCAGATAAAAGCACACAAACCAATTAACCAAGTCATTGATTTATTTGAATTTCCACCGGCAACATATATATATTTAGAACCAATGCTGGTGAAAAAAGACCACCGACATTGGTTTTTAAGATATACCGTGCAACTTGTGCACGCGTTACGGCGGGGATTAAATCCACACGTTAAGAAAATATGATTATGCCTCCTATATTATGGTAAAAAAATTTAAAAAACTAATTTAACAGGCAAAATTTCAAGAAAACTCAAAAGCGACAGACGTGTAGCGTGTTTTACAAAATTCATGATTCGTACTGCATCGATAACATCATATTAGTTAGGTACATAAAATGAACCTATGTAGTTATGACGACTTGGTTATAGAGATTGAAACTAAAATAAAAACAATTATAGAAGGGTATAAATGTTTTTCAATCGATGTTATTCTTATTTTTCAGCCTACCAGCAAGATGTCAGTCGATATAACACATAATTATGTTTTTAAATTAATGAACAAATGTATTGGAGAAAATCATATTTTAAATATACAAAAGTGAGCGTGAATCATAAATTAAAGTCTAAAGTAAAAAGAAAAAGAAAACTAATGAACTTAGTGAAGAAAAACAGGTAATACATATACTATTGTTGATATATTTTAAACTTTAAAAACTCAAGAGGTTGAAAGTTATTTTTATACAGTGAGATCGAGAAATAAATCCGAAAGAAAAAGAAAAATTAAAGGAAGTCATTAAATTTTTATAAATAAGCAAACCAAATAGTTAATAATTATAAAAAAAAAAGTTTGTCGTTAACGATTATAAGTCGAGCACAACAACATTTGTATGCACTATGAGAATTTCTTTAATATAATATAACATAATTAAGTAATTAGAGTATAACCAAAAGAAAAAGGAAGAAGAATAAGAAATAAAATAAAAATGAGTAAATATGACAGCAACAGGACTTGAACCTAAAGTGCCAAGAGGTTTGGATTTTAAGAGACTCAAGAATAAATACTCAACCAAAGTATCATTTGGTTTTACTTTTTACTCAGCAAAGTATTCATATTGGTTTTTTTTTACATTGAATGATCCCACCGACATTCTAAGTTAAGATATATATATATATATATATATATATATATATTGCAAATTTATCCGCGCATTGAGGCGGGACGTTACGATTAAAATTCATGTGCTTTAGTTGAAACGTAGATATAAAACTAACAACACAATGTATATATACTACAAGTGATAAATTATATATATATATTAGAAACTCAATTGGATTAAAAGTGATTTTTTTCACATGAGTGGGTCAACAAATAAACAAAAGCTCAAGATGATCAAAGTTATATTTATTTCAAAAGAGGGGGTAAACAAATAAAGGCGAAAGAAAAAAAGGAGAATAAATAAGTTAATTAGTAAAAAAAGGAAAAATAAAACAAAATGCTAAGATTGAGATTCGAACCCACGTCTTTTATCTCTAAAGCTTCAAAGAAAACCTAGAGGACCACTACACCAAATCCCTTCTAGTTGCTACGATTTCTTATGAAAATATATATAAACAAAAGCTAACAGGGCTATGTTAATAGAAAATTACACCGACGACTTCACTTGGTATGTTTGTTTGTTATTGTCATTTAAGACATATATAATGCTTGGAACAAGGCCATCCCAGAGTCGCATATGATGCTTAAAACTGCTGAGATGAACATACCAAGCGCTAACAAAGTTGGTTCAATGTTGATGATCAAAGGGGGTCGAGCTGAGAAATCCAAAGGCAAGGGTAAGAAGAGCGTGAAAGGTAAGGTCAAATACAAAGGCAAGGTTGTTGCCAAGACCAAACCTCTAAAGGATGCCAAATGCTTTCATTGTGATGAAACTAGGCATTGGAGGAGAAACTGTCCAAAATACCTAACTGAGATAAAGCAGAAGAAGGGTTCTACTGAGAGCACCTCGGGTATTTTCATTATCGAAATCTTCTTTTTTTCTAGTAAATCTTGGGTGTTTGACACCAGATGTGTGTAACACCAGTGCCGGAATCGTAACCGGAACAGTAACTTTCACAGTAACTCAAACATAAACTATATGTATTATCATTATGCTATTATCATGTAATGCTTGACACAAAACTGATATGCAATGGATTCAGTAATCTGATTCTAATTCACATTTTAACAGTCTGAAACATATCAGACAACATTGAACTCACACATGAATGCTTGTTAAGATCCTATTATGTATAAACGCATGTGGGCTTTACACAACAAACCAACAACGAATGTCGTTATGTGAATCCTAAATTGACGGATTATTCGTATAGGTGACGATCTATACGAATACATCTGAAAGTTTAAGGTTCTGAATGATATCCGATAATTAGAAAACCATACTGAAAAGTACAGTTATCGTCGTATTCGTACGGATGACGATTCGAACAAATACGCGCGACGACTGTACGATTCGATTTTAAACAGTGAATTTAATATTTCTGAAAATATAAAATAAATGGAAGATATTTAGTTAATTTACTAGGAATTACCACCTAAAATAAATTTATAAATATTGTTTTTAAAACCGTAACATTTCACTTCGAAAACGAAACGAAAACGACGTCTTTACGCGAAACCGAGCGAAACCGAACGAGACTGAACCTACCCGGGTATTTTTGAACCATTTATGAGGGCATTTATTTCCCTCATCTTCCCCACCTACCAAATTTTTCCCCAAATCTCGAGCTCTCTCTCTTCTTTCTCTCTCTAGAACCTCAAGCCACATCTTCCTCAATCCTTCACGGAATCGTGTGATTTTGGTGTCAAAACGACCACCACATCACGTATATCATATAAGTACAGAAGATCAGAGCTTTGAATCATCCATTTTGAGGTAAAATGGAGTTCTTAGTCACGATTTTAGGGTTTTCAAACCCTAAGTTCGAACCACCATCTTGGCCAGCTAAAACCCTCCAAACCCTTAGGGAAATCACTCACTAACTCGCTAGTATGTGTTAGGAATAGATGTTAGTTCAAACCCTAGCTGTTTAGATCGAATTCCAAGATTACATGGGCTACTACTCGAACGGCCGAATGGCCTAAAACCTAGTTCGCCGAATGACCACCCTGCTCACTTTCGGCCGAATGGCCAGCCTCAGCCGAAGGACCTCCTTCGCTCGGCCCTAGCTCATCTGGTCCCTCCTTGTTCGGCCTAACTGGTTCGGCTCAGGTGTTTATCAGTCCAAGTCTCATTCAGTAGCTCCCCATTCGACCAAAGCTAGCCACATTCGGCCAGCCCTTATTCTGTCGGCCATCTTCTTCGGCCGAGAGCTTCATTCAACAGGGAACACCTTTCGATCGGCAGCTCTCATTCGGCTAAGGTTATTCGGCCAATGATTCGGTTAAGGGTTGGGTTAGAACCATCAATCACAACCAACAAACCTTGGATGACATGGTGTGCTTGAATAGCTACATAAAACCCCATGCATGTGTATGTGTGTGCATGGGAGATTTTTAGGGTTTTCCTAAACAAGAGATTAATTTAGTTTTAAACAAAGAGGTTAAGCTTGAAGTTTTTATACTAAAGATGGGAACATCAATACCTTGCTAGACAGATGTTGAACATAAACCTGGTTATCACATGGGGATTTAGTTAAACAACTAATTATGCAACAAAATCAAGGGTTTAAATGTAAGCAAACTACAAGGAACCAAGAAGTTTAACTAAGTATAAGGGTAGTTATTAACACCTAATACTTAGTTCATTATTCTATTACTTACAACCAAATTAGATAGTTCTATGGGACTTCTAAGTAGGTTGTATATACAAACAATACGAGAAACAAAAGAAAGTTAAGACTTAATTTTTAGCTCTAAGTTAATCAAAGGTGGATTAACTTAAGTCTAATAAACAAATATATAATCTTATGAAGATACATTATGATTTTAATAAATGGAATCAATAATAAACTTTCTTAAATTAATTAAACGATTTCTAATATAAAGTAACTTAAAATGAATTATTTTAAAATATTAAAACAAGGGTTTACTTATGGGTGACACCATAGACTAATTAGATGAAACCTTAGAAACACACTAATAGCATAGGACACTTAGTTGCACACCGAGACCAAAACCCTAGTTCGCGTCTATCATATTTACTTATAGAACTCGAATCTTTTGAACCAACTCAGGTGTTGAAGATACTTAAGCTACAATCAACGAGCACGCATTTTCTGTGGTAACTTATACTTAGCAACACAGGTGAGTTCATTTGTCCCTTTTCAAACTATTTTCTTTTACTGCGGGACTGAGAAACATGTCAAATTGTTTTATATAAATGCATTCTATAATTTTTGTCATGTTATATGAAATTCTTACAAATTTATGTTTATAAATTATTTATAAACTGCTAACTGTTAAGTTGGTTATTCATTTTGTTTATGCTAAATCTTTATGATTTCAGTTATATACTATCATGATTATAAGTCATGATTGTATATTCTATTAAACATATACTTACTCAAATCATTACTCATATAATTTCTCAAATGCATACTTTCTTAAACGTATACCTTGTTATACTTAAGACGATTACTCAAAACTTATGCTCGAGGCTTTTAAATCAATATTCAATACTCAATGACTTGATGCTCAATGACTTGATGCTCAATGACTTGATGCTCAGTTATTTTATACTCGAATACTCTATGTTTAAATACTTTAAGCTCATATACTTTAGATGCGAATACTTTAAGGTAAATTCTTTTGTTCAAATGCTCAATACTTTTATTTAGCAATGTTCATAGTCGACACTTATACTCATTACTCAATAAGCTCTTAAACTTAAACATATTTTCAACTAAAGGTTGGTGGGTAAACAGGTACATGTGCACATGGTATCGGAAAATCGAAATACTGAATAATCAGCAAGGACTTCGTAAGACAGACTGATTGGCCATTGCGTGTTGACCTGCAAAGTCAACCCCTACTAGTCATTCAGTGTTCTTCGTTGTCAGGACCTAGTAAGACAGACTGATTGGCAATCGCGTGTTGACCTGCGAAGTCAACCCCTACTAGTCATTCAGTGTTCTTCGTTGTCTGGACCTTGTAAGACAGACTGATTGGCCATCGCGTGTTGACCTGCGAAGTCAACCCCTACTAGTCATTCAGTGCTCTTCATTGTCCATCCATGTTTTGTAACGGTGGCTAGGATGATTATGATACCAACTAGTAGGACTAGTGCCTACTAATGGATATCCTCTAACTAAGCACCGATGCAGACCGTTACACCCTAGTTGCTCCTGTGGATTGATACTGAATACCATTGGGTGTATCCTTTGGTGATGCATCCTCCAGAAATTCAGATGTCCACAGAAGTGAACTCATAAACTTATTTTGAAACTCTAACGGATGTGGTGTTGGTTGAGAGTAAAACACTTAATTATCATTAACAGCAATGTCCTATGTGACTTAGTATGTGCTGGGATGGCGTCTGGGCGGGTTGTAGGCTCGACCCTTTCGTATGCCTTATATATAAGCATAACGAGTTGGATGATACAGGTGATGTTAATGAGGTTAAGGTTGTTACTCGTGTGTGTGCTTGAAACTTTTAAACAGATTACTTAAAACCATGTTGGAGATAGAAGTAGACGGTGGGTAAAACGCTTAATTATCATTAACAGCAATGTCCTATGTGACTTAGTATGTGGTAGGATGGCGTCTGGGCGGGTTGTAGGCTCGACCCTTTCGTATGCCCTATATATAAGCATACCGAGTTGGATGATACAGGTGGTGTTAATGAGGTTAAGGTTGTTACCGAAGGGGTTTGTCAATGATGTTGTGTGCGTGTTCTAAACTCTTAAACAGAATGTCTTAAAGCAGGGATGGGAATGGAATTGAATGGAAGGTAAAATGCTTAATTGTCATTAACAACAGTGTCATATGTGGGTTAGTATGTGGTGGGATAGCGTCTGGGCGGGTTGTAAGCTCGACCCTTTCGTATGCCCTATTTATAAGCATACCGATCTGGATATTACATGTGATGTTAATGAGGTTAAGGTTTTACCTGAAAGGCTTGCAAATCTATTTTTCAAATACTAAAACCATATGAACTCACCAACCATTGTGTTGACTTTCTTTTCTTACATGTTTTCTCAGGTGACATACAGGATTAAGCTTAGGCTAAGGATTGCATGCTAGGGTGCTCTGTTAGAGGACCTAGTAGTTTTGGAGAGCACATCTTTTGTTGATCATTGTGCATTACATTTTGATATCTCGTACAGTTACAAGATAGTAAACATTTGATTCTTTTGATAGGTTTACTTAGTTAAATTACTAAACAATGTCAATTGTAATTTAACTTTGTAATCCTAGTTTAATGTTAATTGTACATTAGTTATTCTCAATATTGATGCTATGTAAACAATCTGATCATTTCGATTATCATTCCGATATCGCGCCCCGAGATACTTCCGCCTGACGGGACACACGATCCGGCCCGCCGGCTCGGGGTTTGACAATATGGTTCTCACATATGCAATGATTTGCAGGGACTAAGGAAGATTAGGAAGCTGAAAATAGGCGACTTGGAACTCCATGTGGGAAATGGACAAAAGGTTGCAGTCAAGGTAGTAGGAGATCAATACGTTATTTTACTACCTAATGGTTTATAACTTGTTTTGAACAATGTTTGTTTTATTCCTAGTTTGAATAGGAGTATTGTTTCATTTTCTGCTTTGTATGAACATGGCTTAAAGTATGCTTTTAATGACAACGATTATTTTTCTGAATATTTGAATGGTGTGTATTCTATTGATGCAAAGCCTCATGATGGAATCTATGAGATAGATGTCCATACTAATAACAAAATATACAATATCTCTAATAAATTTATGAAATTGGATTTCAATTATATGTACTTATGGCAATGCTGGCTTGGACACATTAACAAGAATCGCATGAAGAAACTCCAAACCTCAGGGATATTAGATTCAACTTGTTCGGAATCCTTTGATGAACGAGAATCATGTTTAATTGGAAAGTTGACTAAACAACCCTTTAAAAGGAATAGTCAAAAAGCCAACGATCCGTTTGAGATCATACATTCAGACGTATGTGGTCCATTCAGAACCACTGCCAGAAATGGAGAGAGTAAACAAAGGTCTTACGGAGTCTTGTCCTAAAGTCCCGCGCATGCCTGCTCTTCGTATATAGAGACACGATTCCCGACATCCTGCCTTTAAAGAGGCGCTTCGATAGACGATCAGTTATCAGTCTAGTTCGACACCTTGTTCTCAACTGAACTAGTAGACAGACGCCTCTGGGCATTTCTCAAAAGAGTTAGATCCGCCTAATCAATGTAGTAGTTTAGCTATTCCTTTGACAGACAGTGAAAGTTTCAGGCCTTTGTTACATTTACTGATGATTTCAGTAGATATGGTTATGTTTATCTTATGAATCATAAACATGAAACGTTTGAAATGTTCAAGCGATACCACAACTAAGTACAAAACCAGTTGGGTAGAACGATTAATATACTTTGATCGGATTGAGGAGGTGATTATCTTAGTCAAGAATTTGATGAACATCTGAAAAATTGTGGAATTGTTTCACAACTTACTCCCCTCATAACATCACAATAAAACAGTGTATCTAAAAGGAGAAATGAACTCTATTAGATATGGTTCGATCAATGATGTGTCGTACAAACTTACCTCACTCCTTTTGGATTTTCGCTCTTGAAACCGCTGCACGAATTATTAACTTAGCTCCAACAAAGAAAGTTGAAAATAAACCATATGAGATATGGCATGGGAATAAACCTATTGTGTCTTATCTTAAGGTATGGGGATGTAACGTGTATGTTACACGAGAGTCTCAAGACAAACTAGATCCCCGAGGTGATAAAGTTGTTTACGTCGGATACCCTACGACAATCGGTTATTATTTCTACAATCCCAATGAAAATCATGTTTTCATTAAGAGGAGAGCTACGTTTTAGAAAAGGAACTATTAGCTAGAAGGATTAAAGAAAATAATGTGGATTTAGATTAAATTCGTGAATCTCAAATACCTGATACACTAACTGGAACATCCAGACAACATAGTGATGTTGAACTTAAATATGAAAGGATTCAAGAGATGGAATGACTCCAAGCATCCATAGAAGCACTAGGGATTGACATGAGCCAGATAGATATATTGGACTTCATGAAAATGTCGACAGCTTAGTTGTTGATCAAGCTGAACCTACTTGTTATAAAGATGTCATTATGGATTCGAAATCCACAAAATGGCAGGATGCTATGAATGCAAAGATGCAATCCATGTATGAAAACCATGTATGTGACTTGGTTGAACTTCCTCCCGAGTGTCGAACTGTAGGATGTAAATGGATCTTCAAAAGGTAGACCGACATGGAAGGAAATGTACAAACCTACAAAGCCAGACTAGTAGCAAAAAGCTTCACACAAACTCAAGGTGTTGATTTTGAATAAACCTTTTCACCGGTAGCCATGCTTAAATCAATTAGAATCTTATTAGCTATAGCTGCATATTATCGCTTGCAGAAGCTCAAAACAAAGTGTTGTTGCTCAATCCACGACAGAGTCTGAATACATTGTTGCTTCTGAAGCTACCGAAGAAGCTACTTGGATGAAGAAATTTATGACTAATATCGATGTGGTTCCTAGTATTAGGAAACCAATAGAGATATTATGTGACAACACTGGTGCCATAGCTCAGGAAAAGGAACCAAGGTCACATCACAGGTCAAAGCACATACTCAGACAGTTTCACTACATAAGGGAAGTAGTGGAAAGGGGAGACATCAAGATAGAAAAAATTCACAAAGATCATAATCTAGAGGATCCATTTACTAAGCATGTGTCTCTGTCTAAACACGAGGATCATGTTGAGAAGATAGGTCTTAGGTTTGCTAGTGATTGGATTTGATATGTATTTAGTATTTGGGTGCTTTCGAAATAAAGTTACAATGGATATTTATTTTGATTTAATGGTTAAATGCATAATAAATAATGTTTCTTTATTTGATATTTTGTACGTTTTAGTATCCTTGAATATGGTATTCTAAATTTCCGTAGTCGATCAGATTCATGTGAATCAATCTGAATTAAGAATGCTTGAATGCTTGGTTAGTTTATAAGATACAAGCTCAAAAGGTTAAGGACCAAGATTCATAGACATACATTAGAGAATGATGTCGTACGTAACTCGTTTCAAAACGTTCTTTATGGATCATTGTCATAAGAAGTTTAGAATATGGTATGATCTATATATATCCTTAGACCTAAGGAGCATATTAGAACTGAAATTAGTCTATGGTCGTTCTTTGATCTTATCTAACGTTGTTCAGAAAATATTTGATTAGGAATGGTTCTGAAACTAAGTGGGAGTTGTATGCTGCCAAAGGGATTCTATACTCTTATATAATTAAGAGATAATATTCGTACCCTCATTAATTTAAACTAGTGTAAATGCATGGTCGTGCTCAAACTAAGAGTAGTTTGTTAGACCATTTTAAACTGGAGAACGAGAATCAGAATGTTTGAACAACATGTGAGAATGAAATGTCATCCATGTCTCATGTTCAAAGAATATCACTTAGAAAGGATAAATATATAAAAGTTACAATGACTATAATTTTAGTTAAGTAAAGGGTTACTTGAACTAAAAGTTTAGTTGACTTTAGAAGTCATACCCTGCTAGGGGCAGCGCGATACAGCTAGCTGTCCAACACTGTCTACATTGAAGGAATTATGTGATGAATCGTCCAAGTGGGAGTCTGTTGGATATATGATGCCCGATCATCGATAATTTCAACGTTGCTATCGGGGTATGATCCAAAGAGTTACACTTTGGAAGATAGTAAAGTGATTATGTCTAAAATTTGTTTTAGACATATTCAATTTTACGAATTATATAAAGTGGTGTTGTTATTATTATTTAAGAAATAATAATAATATTGGAGGAATTAATTATTATGATAATTAACTATAATTAAATTGATAAAGTTTAATTAGTTAAACTTTAGACATTTAATTAAATGTTACTAACTAATTGTTATTTAGTAATATTGAGAGTAGTAATTAAATGTTTAATTACTAAAATAGTTTAATCAAATTAAAAGAGCTTAATTTAAATAAAATGTAAAATAAAAAGGGTGGGAATTCTTCTATATATTAAAGATCAACTTAAAAGGAATAGTATGCTTTTATTATTTTTAACATTGGCCCAATCAATTTACACTTATTTATCTATAATCCATTTAGGCTTTTGTGGAATGGGTATTGACACGTCTGCCTTCTTCTTTCAACCACATGTTCAACCCTTTTGTACTCCTTTGAAGCTATTCCCTTTTCTATTCCTTTGAAACCCTGATTTCATAAATCAACTCCTTTGCATCGCTCACATTAATTTTGAATTAGTAAATTCAAAATCCCTAAAAAGATGGATTTACATTTGACTTTAAAAGTAGATCCAACCTACCACTTTTGACACACATTTTACAACTCTCTCACTCTCTCCTCTCCACCACACCTCACTGCCAACCCCTCCCCTCTCCTCTAGGGTTACGGTGATACACGATAGAGATCGTGGTTCGTGATTCAAGTCATCTAGCGAGACTACTATCGAATCCAAGGTGTGTTTTTGGGAGTTCTTCATTGATGTCAATTCTAAACACCCTATGGTTGTTTTCGTTTATTCGTATGTAACTAGATTCCTGGGTTTGTGAATTTTGTTTATGAAACAAAGTGTGTAACCTAATCGCTTCCACTATTATAAAATCTGATTTTATAATTAATATAATTTACTAAAATTTTAAAATGGTTACTACAATTCGCAACAGGAAAAAGTTAAGTTAACCTTGGGATTTATGGATCTTGATTATTCACTAATACATGATGCTCCACCTCCTCTTGACACTGATTTTTATGGTAGAACAAAAGAAAATTCATGATCAGTGGGAGCGTTCTAATAGAATGTCACTTATATTAATTAAAAATTCAATCTCTCCTACCATTAGAGGATCCATCCCAAATTCTAAAAATGCAAAGGTTTTACTTAGACTTGGTTGAGGAGCAATTCAAAGGTACTTCAAAAACTAATACCGGTATCTTAATCCTCAGAATGCTAACAACCAAGTATAGTGGGGCTGGTGGTGTGTGTGAGCACACCATGATGATGAATGATATGGCTAATCAATTAAAAACTTTAGACATGGAAATCAGTGAAGGATTTTTGGTTCACTTCATAATGACATCTCTCCCTTCTCAGTTTGATCTTTTTAAGATCAACTATAACACTCAAAAGGAGAAATGGAAGATAAGCGAACTGATTGTCATGTGCGTTCAAGAAGAAGAGTGATTAAATTTTGAGAAGCCTAATGTTGCTCACTTAACCACTTCTAATCCCAACAAGAAAAAAGGCTCATTTAAAAACAAGGGTCAATAGGGAGATAAGTCAAAACTCAATAAGTTCTACTAGCACATTCAAAGGCACCCCTAAATGTCGTTTCTGCCATAAAAAGGGGCACATTCAATAGGATTGCCCCAAATTCAAAGAATGTCTTGCGAAGAAAGGTATTGCCTTAAACCTAATGATCTATGAATCATTCAATGTTAATGTTCCTTTTAATACATGGTGGTTTGACTATGGTACCACTATGCACATTTCTAATTCCTTATAGGGATTCCGTACAATAAGGAAGCTGGCAAGAAACCACCAAACGGTTAAAGTGGGAAATGGATCAGAAGCTGAAGTTGAAGCAATAGGGACTCTTTCATTAGTTCTAGAAGGAGGCTTTATTCTAAATTTATCTGAAACGTTATATGTACCAACTATTACTAGAAACTTAATTTCTTGTCCAAAACTTGATCATGGAGGATATGTTGTTACATTTGGAAATAGTAAATGTATTATTAGTTTCGATTCTCATACCATTGCTTATGGCCCATTAGATGGTGATCTTTATAAGTTAAGTTTAGATCATTTATTTTCGGAATCCTTGTTGTCTTATAATGTAGAAGACAACTTACTTAAAAGTAAAAGGAAAAGAAATATGAAGAATTCAATAAAATTATGGCATAAAAGATTAGGTCATATTTCACAAGAAAGAATTAATAGACTTGTGAGAGATGGAGTACTCAAAACTTGATTTTTCAGATTTTGAGAAATGTGTTCGATGTATAAAAGAAAAAATGACCAAAACAAATAAGAAATGTTTCACTCGAAGTATGGAATTACTTGAACTGATCCATATGGACATATGTGGTCCTTTTTCAACGGGCATTTGAGGGCAAAAGTCGTTTATTACTTTTATAGACGATTATTCGCGTTATATGTACTTATGTTTAAATCCATTTAGGTGGAGAATACTACGGTCGACACACTGATGTAGGATAAAGTACGGGCTCATTTTATGAATTTTGTAAAAGTCATGGTATAGTAAATCAGTATACTATGCTCGGGACTCCTCAACAAAATGGTGTAGCTGAAAGGCGTAATTGTACCCTTATGGACATGGTACGTAGTATGTTGGCTAATTTTAATCTTCCTTGAATTTCTTTGGACCGAGGCATTAAAGATTTCGTCCACACCCTCAATCGAGTTCCTTCCAAATATGTTCCAAAAAGTCCTTTTGAAATATGGACAGGAAGGAAACCTAATCTAAATTATCTCAAAGTATGGGGATGTCCGACAGAAGCTAAACTGTATAATCCGCCCAAAGTATTCAATGATCATACTAATATGGGTTTCAAGCGAGACCTTATGTAAATGTCATGTACACACTTTATGATATTATTTACCTACTTCACTCAAATGTAAAGTTTGTCTATACTTGTGTATTTATGTTGCACTATTATGTTTATATTAGACAAACATGTTTTTTACCACCTAACTTATAAATTTAAGATGATATCATTGTGATAATTTATACGGGTCTTGTGTTGATTATAATGCTATCGACTATATCAATTTTTTTGATGTTATCATAAGAAGGTTTAATGAATATGATTTAATTTGATCACTTGGCCAATTAACGTGATATTATATATGTATATGCATGTATAATCGGTTTAACATCCAAGTGAGAGAATGTTAGAATTTATTAAATGGCTTTTAACATTTGAAAATTATGATCCTTATACTTAAGATATCTAATTTTAACTCAAAGTCGATATTGAATTTGAATTGGTTTATTCGAAATTATCTCTTATTTGAATAAAATATGAATCCCACTCAAAATTCAAAACTATTTGATTCTAAATATTCGAGTTGTTAGGCGCAAAATATTTCCACTCGGGATATTTCAGGATCAAGGATATTCGGGATCAGGGACATTTTAAGGATATATATTATAACTAACAATTATCTCTGTTGTGTAACATCTATTGCGAGATTTCAGGGAATTGACATGTTGTCATATAGCTGGCCCTAATATCACGGAAACGTGCAACAATTACTTCAATTTAATCGTGGAATCCAAGAGAGATCTATGCGGGTGATTTAAAAGAGTCATCCACGATTGGAAAGTGCCGGAATATTCGGAACTACCTTATGAATGTTGTCAAACGTCCTTTTTTAGATTCTTTGTATATATACTGAGGTGATTGATCGATATAGGACACTGGTCACTCGTAGAACACACAACACTCACTGAAGCTGATCTAGCATCATATAATCGATCATATTGCGCTCTTTGTTTGTATTTACTCACTTTGATTATTAATAAAACTAGGCAGAGTGACATTTGTCACCTCCCGTGGTTTTTATGCCGGCAATCCTAAGGATTAAGGGCTTTTCCTCGTATAAATCTCGTGTGTATTGCTATTTTTCTGTTTAATATATTCTAATATCCCTAGGGATATTCGGGGATATCCTGAACATATATTCGGTATACTCAACATATTTGCTTATTAAACACAATACCCCATTTTTCTAATTCGGTTTTGCTAAAAGTTAAGCTTGTTAATTTTTACCCGAAACACGAGTTATTCGAATTCGATTCGTTGAACACCCTATTTACGGGTGAGTGGATGAGACCAAAATTTGTTTTTAAGATTCCCACTTTTATAACTCCGTATATAGACTGTTCTACGATTACAATCAGATACATAGTTTTGTCAAAAGTAACCTAAAGCATGACATTCTGTCCCCCTAGGAACCATAATTCGTCATATTTGGCTCATAAATCAAAAGGCATTTAAACAAAGTTTGCAAAACTTCATTAACGATAATCCCATTACAACTCCTATGCAACAAATCGCTATACACAAGTGGAAGTAATATCATAAATTTCATAGATCTTCACAGGAAAATTGCTATTAGATGATATCTTACCAAATCTATACTTATGCACATGATTTATTGCCTTTTGTGTCATCATAAGTAGACGTAGAATATCCTTTTCATAATCTAAAACATAATTTTGTTTGAAAAACATATTTTTTTCTAAACATGAAACACATCAACTACTTGTTTAACTAAACATATATATGAGTTTGACCCGAGTTATTTAAACAAACTAAAACCCGCAAATTTTAATTAACGCTAAAAGCAAGGTCGGCCCAAGCATTTTGGGGACCAAAGACACTAATAAAATTAGACTCTTTTAGTAAATAAATATTTTGTTTTCAATTCTAATAAATGTTGATAACACACTGAACATAATATTATTTTGATGATATCATAACAAATATCTAATTAGCTAATGGCAAACAGAAGCAACAAAATTGTAACGAACATACATAAAAAAGTGCTGCTAAAAAAGGATAATGAATTATTATTATATCAATTAACAATTGAAGATTTAAACAAAATATATAGTAATAAAAAAATTAGAAGCTTATATGCAATAAGTGTTCAAAAAGTACAATCACCCTTTAAAAAAAGGAAGAATTCAAAAATCAAATAAATCAATTGGTATCAAAATATCAAATTAATAAATAAATAACAACAAAAATCAACAAAGTGAAGATAAAGAAAAACCTAGAATATTCAATAGATTACTACAATAAAAATTTCAAAATATCATATTAAACAAGATAAAGCAAAAAAAAAAAAAAGAGAGTGTAAGAATTAAAATTATTTAAAAAGTTCAATTTTTAAATGAGTAAAAATTTGAATAATGCGTGGTTATACTTTTCCATAGAAAAACTCAAAACTTCCGCAACAAAAAGTATAAAATTATTATATTTTTTCACTCTAATTTTTTCATTTTGGATAAATTTAACAAAAATCCAACGTATATGGAAAATTTGCTAAGAAACGGGGTCATAAGGCTTTATAGGTCTCAAGTCTTGGCTTTACTTTCTAAGCATGTTGGACTACTCTGGGATAAAAGTATGAATAAAAATGACCCAAAATCAAATGATTTACCAAAGGGCTTATAGCCTAATGATACCCTCTTGACTTCTCGATGAAAGGTCTTGGGTTCGAGTATCGGCTGGAGCAAAAAAAAAATGCTCTATTTAAGCTAGGGGTTTTCCCATGTGGGTTTACTCTAGAAGATGGTGCCAATGTACCCATTTAAACAGTGGTACTTGGCATTAGCCGTAAAAAAATGGTTTAAGTTGAAAGGGGCCATAATGAAAATGAAGCCATAGTTAAAGGGCCAAAAAGGATACGTTGTTATTCAGAATTACAATGAAACAAAATAGTTAACGCCAAGAAGTAGAAGATAGAAGACAGAGAGAGAGAAGGGATAGATAGAGAGAGAAAGCGGTCGGGCATGGGTAAAGTAGGCGGACCAACACCGGCGAAGAAGAAGAAGAAAGGCCGACCCTCTCTCTTGGATCTCCAGAAACGTGCTTTAGACATACAAAATCAACACCGGAGATCCAATCGTCGGAACCCTAACTCAACATCTGGTTCCGTCGGTGAAGATGAGTACTACGATGACGATGATGATGAACGTAAACAGAAAAAAGTCAAGCTCGTTGTTCGTTTGCCTCCATCGGATCAACAACAACACCCGTCCTCTGATTTAATTAGATCTTCTTCGCTTAATTCGGCATCTTGCGGCTCTGATTCGAATGCTGATGCAGATAATCGCAAACTTAAATCCGGATCTGATGGTGCTGTCGCTGATCGTCAGGTAAGATTATTCATCAAAAATTAGGGTTGGGATTTTTTCTTATTTTCTTTTTCTGTGATTTTGGAATGCAATTAATGGTCAGAAGAGTTTTAAATTAAGAGAAATTGAGGGAAAAGTGCATTTTAGAGGTTAAAAATGTCAAATTTGAGGCGTAAGGAAATATCTTTATTTTTTTCTTTGAAATTTTATTTGGATTTTCTTTCGCGGGCACTTCAACAGCTCACGTTTTGTTTTCAGTATAAAATCTGTAAATATATACATCTGTCTGCGTATATATATTGAACTAATTATTTCTTTTTTTTTTATTGAAAACATTGAAGGCTTTACATTTATTAACATTCTATTTATTGCATAAGTTCTGCCTGTTTTCATAATCTTTGTTGATTTACTGTTCTTTGTAAATCTTTCTAACCTTATTATTTGTATGTATATTGATGTGTGACTCAAAGGAAACATTCACCCACCATCATGTCTAGGCAGAAAAGTTTGAATTTGTCTTTTGTAAAATAATTATTGTTATTCTTTGGCTTCAGTTGTACTTGCCATTTGGGATGGTATCTTTGATTAGGATTATCATCTGTGCTTGAT